>VURO01022468.1:30170-43540 GCA_015108175.1 Pelvicachromis taeniatus
TTTTTTTAAAAAAAAAAAATTAATTATTTTTAAATATTTTTTTTTTTTTTTTGCTTCACTGAGCAAAAGTGTGACATTATATTATAAAAATATGATTCAGTTTTGTAGTAAGGTACAGGATGTTTGGTTAGTTATATCAGCGCTCTCTGCCAAAGTGTCTTTAATCATATGGCCACTAGGAGTCATCAGAATACAAGCTTTTCCTCCACTCTGGTGACCTCTTTTTTTTTTTTCTTTTTTTTTTAAAGGGAGCTACTGAAACTTCCCTCGCACAAAACACATCCAGATAAGCATCTATCTCCAAATACACTACGTGTATTCCAAATACAGATCTATATCATTACTACAACTTACTAAGTGAAAAAGTACAGATCACTTTTACTACAACCTCACACCAAAGGCAAATATGCAGTCTATGTGATAAATGCATTCATTCACTGGGGATGCAGTCCAGCACTTCCCCTGAACTTACCGAGAAATATTAACAGTGTCAAATGGTAGTTCACACACATTTTCTTTCTCCAGTGTTAGGTAAGTTTGATTAAGACGCCACATGCATAATCAAAACACTTAACAGCAGCATTTAGAGTAAAGGTTTATAAAGATGAAAAAAAACGATTTTGCTTATAACTGTCAGAATAATATATATTTTGTATCTTTGAGATCAACTCTGATTTACTCCTGATAAATCTAAACCAAACCAAAGTGCTAAGGGCTTTTCTTCAGTGGATTCACACGGGGCTCTGGAGACACAAGGAGATGCCCTGTTAGCACAGCTCGCTGTATTTTTGCATGTCAGAGGTTTATCTCTGTTGCCAACACCTGTTCTTTCAGATATTACACCTGGCAAAGGATTTATGTAGATCGCAGAGTTATTATCGTGGTCATTTTGATGCTCTGTGGGTGAATGTCCTGAAGCTGCAGCAACTTTGGACACAGACATGTTCTCGTAGATCTGAAGGTGTACGCTAGACGTCTTTTCTGTTGGTTCAGTTGCTGGTGGGTCCAGTCTTTGATGGTGTGTATGAACAGAGGAACCCCCAGGTAACTTTTGAAGATGCTCTATTCCCTTGAAAAGACACAAAAACAAAAAACTAATAAATAAATCAGAATTTTCTGTCAAATATGTCAATTTTTTTATTTATTTGTTTTTTCTTTTACTCACATGGTATAGAATAGCATTACTTATAAGCTTGGTAGTTACTATGTGAATTAGACCTAAATTAATCTAAAGCTTTCTACAGTAAGGATAGAGGCATGCACAGTGCCAATAAAATGTATTTCCCCTATTCCTGATTTCTTAGTTTGTTTTGCATATTTGTCACACTTAAATGTTTCAGATCATCAAATACATTTGTTTTTTATTTAAAGAACTGGAGCAAATACAAAATGCATGTTTTAAAATTATTAATTTTGTTTATGTTTATTAAGGAAAAAAAGTAATCCAAATCGTTCTGGTCCTCTGTGAAAAAGTAATTGCACCATTTTGTTAAATCATCAAGTAAGTAATTAACCTTTTTTTTTTTTTTTTGAAAAGCTGAGTTCAATTTCACTAAACACACCTAGACCTGCTGACTGATTTATTAAAAAACACTTAAATAAAACCTGTCTGCCAAAGAAAAGTAGGCTAAAAGACACCAGAAAGCAACACATTTGCCCCGATCTAAAGCAACAGCCGAGAAACAAAGTCACTGACATCTATCAGTCTAGAAAAGGTTACAAAGTCATTTCTAAAATTTTGGAACTCCAGCAAACCACAATCAGAGCCATTATTAACAAATACAAAAAACTTGGAACAGTGGTGAACCTTTCCAGGGGTCACTGGCCTACCAACATTACTCCAAGAGTAATAAACAAAAAAGAACCCAGAAAAAACAACTGGAGAAATGCAGGCATGACTTTCTTCAATTAAGGTCATTGTTCATGTTTCAACAATAAGAAAGGAAATATGGGCATCTATGGGAACGCTCCTTGGTAAACACCACTGCTAACTTGTGTTAGTTTTACAATTTAATAAAGAAAGAAAAGTGTGATGGTCTGGGGATGCTCCGGGATCTGGACAACGTGTTATAACTATGAATTGTGAAAACCCAGAATCTCTGGCTATCAGTTTTTGATCTGAAGCTCAAGCACTCTTGGGTTTTGCAGGAGGATGATGATATGAAACACACTAGCACTAAGGTGTCTGGGAAGGGATCTCAAAAATGAATCATAGATGCCAGACAGTTGGTATCATAAGCCACCACCTCTGTTCAAAGATGGTCTTTCACAGTGGACATAGATGGCTTCTTTCACTCCTCTTTCAAACCATCTGTCTTCTCTGTCCAAAACATTGGCGTCCTCGAAAGAGTGACCTTTGTCCTTTAGATGCAGATAAACTGATAAGCGTATCAGAGTCTTGTCCCGTCGAGGCGGCTCTTCTATGTTGTGCCATGCGTTTATGTAGAGGTTTCTCTCCAATGTAGAGGTTTGAGCATTCCTCACTACACTGTACAGTGTATACTACATTGTTATGTTTGTGTTTAAGAGTTCTGCCTTTGGGATTAACCAGTTTTTGTCTGAGTGTGTGGCTGGGTCTGAAGTACACTGAGATGTCGTGCTTGGAGAAGACTGGATAAACACATGTTTTGAGAGTTTTCTTTACACGTGTGTGTTCCCTCTTTTTCCCTTCTGACTTAGAAGGAACAGTTTCTGTATTGAAGGATCTTACTCCAAGTTTGAGTTCCAGAGGGTGGTGGGAGTCAAAGACTAGGTCCAATCAAATACCAGACTTAAAGATGCTCTTGTATGACCTTAAACAGGCCATCAGGCTGAATTTCCTCCACGAGGATGTAAAAGACTCATTGTTAGTTGTCACAATACTTCTTGGTCAAATAGCCCTTACATAGCCTGGAGGTGTGTCTGGGGTCATTGTCCTGTTGAAAAATAAATGCTGGTCCAACTAAACGCAAACCGGATGGGCTGGCAGGATGCTGTGGTAGCCATGCTGGTTCAGTGTGCCTTCAATTTTGAATAAATGCCAAACAGTGTCACCAGTAAAGCACCCCCACACATCACACCTCCTCCTCTGTGCTTTGCGGTGGGAACCATGCATGTAGAGACCATCAGTTCACCTTTTCTGTGCAGTGGGTGGAAGCACAGATCTTACATTTGGACTCATCAGACCAAAGCACAGATTCCCACTGGTCCAATGTTCATTTCTTGCATTTCTTGGCCCAAGCAAATCTCTTCTGCTTGTTGCTTTTCCTTAGTAGTGGTTTCTTAGCAGTTATTTGACCATAAAGGCCTGGTTCATGCAGTCTCTTCTGAATAGTTGATGTAATGATGGACTGTCATTTCTCTTTACTTAGCTGATTGGTTCTTGCCATAATATGAATTCTAACAGTTGTCAGATAGGGCTGCCAGCTGTGTACCAACCTGACTTCTACACAGCACAACTGATGGTCCCAACCCCTTTAAGAAGGCAAGAAATTCCACAAATGAACAATGAAAAAAGGCACACCTGTGAAGTGAAAACCATTTCAGGTGACTACGTCATGAAGTTTCTTGAGAGAAGGGTGTGCAGCGCTGTTAACAAAGCAAAAGGTGGCTACTTTCAGGGATCTAAAATATAAGACATTTTTTGAGTTATTTTTCAATTTATTTCTTTGCTACATAATTCCACAAGTCTAGCTTCATATATTTGATGTCTTCAGTATGTATCTACAATGTAGAAAGTAGTAAAAATAAAGAAAAATCATTAAATGAGGTGTGTCCAAACCTTTGACTGGTAGTGTATGAGGCTTCTATTCCAAAAGGCCTCTGTGCTCGTCAACCTGTGTCTACAAAACACCTACAAAACATATGTGGGTAGACCAGTTGGGCAAACTGGCTTTTCTTTCCAGTACAACAACAACAGGGAAGCAGAGATATTACACCTTTTGGTCTCCCCATCTTAAAAAGTTAACAACAACCCTAGTTTCTCAATCCATTGGTGCTAGCGCTTATCTCCAAATGTAATTCACTACAAATTAAATAGAAATGTAAAATGTTAGTCAGTGTACTTCAGAGACACTTGAAGGCAGAATTCAGTTTTATCTGCATACCAGACAAGCCAGACTAGCTATTTCCCCCCCTTCTCACTTTCTTTATTGTGCTTAGTTAACCATCACCTTGCTTGAAGGTTAGTACTTTTACCTTGCTACTTTTAACAGGAAGACAGTAGAACTTATCTTTTCATCTAACGGTGTCAGTGAGTGTGTGCTTCTGAAACAGAAGTGACTTACAGTACCAGTATCGGTTATTGTGCTGGAATACCTCTTAAGTTGACCCAGATTTATCACCGGGGCTATATACAGTATGACTTTTAATTTTCAATTGTAAGGGTGAAGAAAAATGTTACTTAAAATGTCAAGCCATTCCTTTAGCGCAACACTAATGAAACACTGTGGTTTTAACACATCCTCATTGAAACATTCCACAATCTAAAAAACTGAGAAATGACTTTTGGAAAACCCCCTCGTCACATACATACTTACTTTTGATGCATGGGGAAAAAAAACATTAATCATTTTTTTCTTTACTTAATTTGCTGTCTAAGGCAGTCACTGATCTCTACGAGGAACCTCCTGACAGTGTGATCTCCAATTATCCATCTCATACCTCCTGTTGATGCACACTGCTGAGATCTGTGTTGTTGAAGGAAACTTGTAGTTGAGGTTTTGAGGTTTTTCTGTACTTCCTGAAGCATACTGTCAGCATTAGAAGACACGTAATAGCAGCGGCCCCGAGTGCAGCATACATAACGGTGCCTGAAACAAGATTACAAACCAGATAACAAGATTGTAAAATCATCTTATTCATCAACACGATGTCATCAAGTGGAAACTCACCTGTGCTGATTTTAGGTTGTTCTTCTGTGGAGAATGATGCTGCAAAGCAGGACTCAGTATTACTCCTTTATGTGAAATGTATCCAGAATTTATATTTTAAAGGACCGTGAATCAATTGTTTATAATAAATAGTTTTTATACCTGTTGAAAGTTCTGTAGGCTTAATGGTGTCTGTTCCACTTGTTAACTGTGTTGTGTTGGTCCATGTGGTAGAAACATCAGGTGAGACAGTTGTCTCAGTTTCAACAGCTGTACAAGAAAAAGTGACAAATTACACTATTACTCTAATCAAACAATGTCAATAAAACCAACAATATACAAAATATTCTAAAAGTAAACATTTTTCATTCAAAATTCAATTCTGCAGTAAGTATTACTGTTTCAAGATACCTTGATTTTTTTTATATATATAGGAATGTTTTCTGCAAAACGGGTTTTGTGTCACTGATATATAAGTGACATTATGAATGTAGTGATGCACCAGGGAAGTGAAGCATTTTACAGCTGTATTCACTCCGGGTTTCCAGAAGCTAGTTTTAACTACTTTGTATGAATACAGCTTATCGAGAGATAACATAGAAAGAGAAAAACAAAAGTTCAAATACACCTATTTGATTTTTTTAATGCGCTCGTGTCTCGACATGTTTTAAATGTTTTTCTTCACCGAGCCTCCAAAAATACAATAACACCACATGAGAAGTAAAAAAGGGAAATAAATCTTGTGAATCTTTTAACAAGAAGCTCCAGTCAAGCCACAAGTGAAATCTCCTTGGAAACCACTGGATTATAAACTTTTTTCCTTATTTTTTTGAAGTAAAAATGCAGATGTATCATTCAAATTAAGTGTCTTGATAAAATAAACTTAGAAGAAATAAAATGATGGCATACCTTTGTGTACTGTAAGCTCTATCTCAGTATATGTGTCGAAACCAGGCCTGTCCACTCCACACCAATATTTCTGATGTGAGTCTGACAGCTGGAGATGACTGATGGTCACAGTGAAGGATCCATCTCCAGAATCCACCAGAGTTATCCTCCCGGACTCTGCTCTTCCACCAGATTTTACAGTAGCCAGCCTGTCTTCCTGGCTCACACATGGATCTTTGCAAAAGTACTTATCATATGACCGTGCAAGTTTGTGTGAGCACTGGAAGGAGACATTTCTGCCCTGGAATCCTTCAACGTTCATTAACTTGATTCCATCTGCCAATGTAGCTGCTAAAATTGGCAAGACATAGGGCATCGCGGAGTTAAACAAATCTCAGAAAACATTAATATGTTAATTAATTACATTTTTTTTTCCAAGTCACTCACCGCAAAAAAGACAGATGATATAGATGGTCTTCATTTTGGCTGATAAACTGCCAGTTTTGTGGTTGTTATCTTAGTGGTCCTTTCACTTATTTACGACTGGTCAAACTCTTTCAGTTTGCCTCACCACTGTAGGAGGTTATGCACATGAATTACTTATAATGAATTATATTATGAGTCAAGATCGCGATAAAACCGTAAACTACTCGAAAATATTTAGCAAGTAAATGCAGTCACTGTCACGATCGTCGTTTAAATGATTGCGCAAGAATACAAGGCGCGAACCGACTGTAAGCGCACAGAGCAGTCGCGATGTGTACAGAAACGCTTGTTGTCGAAGAGTGGGGGGCAGACACGCTTCCGCAGATGTGTCACAGCTGCATTCCTCTCGCGTGAATTAATATGACCTTTGAAAGTTTGGAGGCAAAGAAAGGAAGGAGCTGCTTCAAAGAAATGACACCTAAACAAACTTGATGACGGTCTCAGTTAACTGACACCGAGTTACTCTTTGGCAGCAGCACAGTTTTGTGTCATAGTACTTAATATTGGAGGAGGCGGGCGTCAAAAATGTTTTTTTTTATTATTATTGTTTTGATCTTTTTTTTTTCTTTTTTTTTTTTTACAGCGAACAGTTAGATTTGTGGACATCTACATTTGTAGACGACTTTAATAGTGAATATTCGGAAACTTGCCTGTACTTGACTACAGTGTTTTCCTTTCTCCAAACAGGATTTTACTCATTTTAATTAGAGAACCTCCAATTTTGCACCCCGCCCCCACATCGCCCATTTTTAATGTGGTATATTATCCTGTGTTTTGATTTAATTTGCAGATTTTGATACACTTTTCCTATTGCGTTTTTAATCCATGCTTTTAATTTTGGAAATTGGCTTACTTCCCACCTACATCTGTACAAGTAACAACATGAATTACACCTGCTCAGTCTACTTGATTTTAAAAAGAGGCAGGGGACTCGTGCAGTGACAGCCAGCGAGGGGCACAGACACAGAAGGGTGAGGGGAAAGCAGCAAAATGGTTATCAAGGAAATCTGATTTGAAACCAGCTCTGGACACAGAAGAGGAGCCAGACTCAGCAGTAACAGCCGATTTACAATAAGATACAACTGATTAAAGACTGATTATACTCCCACTACATTGCTGTATTAATCTCTTTGTGCTGAAAACACCTGATTCTATTTTGACTTTAAAATTAACTGGTAATCCCAGAGGGTCATATAATCTCATCTTTGTAATATTGGGAGGGAAGAATTCGATTTGAATTTGAATTTTCCATACAAAAGTGTTAACGGCCCCCATATATTTCCCTAACTTATTTAATATTTATTTCATTTTCAATAAACCTCCCACATTGTTGCCTGACACCTTACAAGGTCTCCTTTACAAAACAACAAAAACAGGAAGACGTGATGTAATGCTGACTCCAGTATGTGCCTACATTTAGTTTCAGTTGCATGAGTTGATACTTTTGGTGACTTGACAAACTAAACCAAGCAGGAACTGAAATTTAGATTCGCCACAAACCTACAACAACATACTGAACACATCTTACTTTATACTGCTTATATCTGCACCTGCTGATGTCGATCAACAACTGTGCAATACAGCTAAAATCACTTTATGTATTCACATAAGGTATGATTTTGATTTTTCATTTTAAAATATAAGATAGAAAAGAATTAACGGTTTGCAGACTGCAGAACTCAAATTAAAAGTATGAACGATCCAGCACCCCACAAGATGTTCAGGTGTCTTTTTCACTGATACTTTATTCAATACATCAAAGGTCTTTATCTTGCCACGGCTACAGATATATTCCGCATCATTATAAACTGTAAAAGCAAAACAACATTGGCCACTGGGTAAAGAAAAAAGAAAAAAAAGAGTGGAAATGGAAGTGATAATAAGTACACATAATCAGTTATTGCCTCATCCAACAGATAATGTTGGATGAGAAGATTTTCCAAGCTTCAGCAGTTGTTGCTTTGTTTTCTTTGCAGATGTTAATCCAGCAAACAGCATTTTGCATTTGTTTTAAAGAGATGTCAGCGGTATCATTAAGGAGGCATTCCTATGATGAGTTGTTGCATATATAACAGTAATATGTAGCCTGTAGTTTCATCTGAAATCTCTTATTAGGTGTGATGTACGTATTTTTGCAGAATTTGATTGGGCCACCTGACCATCGTTCTATTTTCCTCCATACTTGTTGGCCTATAGAGTTTGCAATAATAGGCCCAAATTTGTTGTTGTTGTTGAGCGTTTTAGTGTGTATATTGGAAAACAAGAGCTCTTGAAAAGAAAAGTAGGGTTGGTTAACAGGGATGTATTCAATCGCCACCTAGGGGACCTAGTCTTAATGATAGACAGGTCGACCCTGTATAAGTGATTGAGTGATCAGATAACAAGATTGGCTGAATGGAATGGTACGAACGGGTATGTGTTTGTTTTGTGCGAATAATGCACTGTGTGCTAATGTTAATTCAGCTGAGATCTTTTATAAGTGAATTCAGCAGAGTAGAAAAAGTAATGTTTTGTTTTGAAAACGGACCACGTCATATCATCTGAGATGTGTTTCTTGAATTAGAGCAATGTCAGCCTTTTTATGGTAAAGGTACATAAGGACTCGTGTTTGCTTAATGGCTGAGTTAAGACCATTAACATTAAGTGACAGAATAGTAAATGGAACATTTCTTTTTTTCATTTCTGGAGAGAGTTTAAAAACTTTGAGACAGTCTTGGAGGAAATGGCTGCTTTTTTCACTCATTCTCAGTCCATTCCTTGTAAATTATGATTTTCAGAAGGTTTTTTTTTGTTTGTTTTATTAACTTATGAATCATTCAAGCATAAAAAAAAAAACCACTCAACCTAAATCAAGCGAACCACTGTTATCTACAGATTACGGACGGAAAAGTATTGCTGTATCATTAAGTGCTTTGTTACTAGCAGCCTGTTGTATAATGACACTTTATTTCCATTTCTTTAGTTGAATCTACAAAAAAAGCCCAAGATGACAAAGTTTGTTGATATTAAAAATCTGGCATTGTAAGTATGATGTGTAGTGGGCTTTCAAAAAAATATGAGGAAACTGGACTAATGGAGGGAAAACATGGCAGGCCTGAAACTGTACATGATAGATGAGCAATATATGAAAATCTTGCAATTAAATAGCTAAAACACTTTGACATAGGAGCCGTGAGATACACCTGGACTTGTTGAAGCCTCAAGAGAAATGGTCTCAGTGGAAGGGTGGGTGTCAAAAATAAATTCTTAAGGACGAGAAACAGGAAAAACAACTGAGGTATGCTAAATAACACAAGAACTGGAATGAATATAGGTGATGAACCAAAATTTTAAAAGTTTGGTTTCAGTTGTGTGTACCCATCTGTAAAATGGGGTGGAGGCTTTGACACTGTTTGGGGCTGCATCTCAGCCAGTGGCGTTTTCTATCAAAATCGATGGAATTTTGAATGCAAAAATGCGTTGTCAACACCATCTTTCAAAAAAAATGAACAGAAGGCCCAAAACAAGACTCTTGATTACCGAGGATGTTGATTGGATGTGTACAAAAAGGTCATTCAACATATAGCTTGTTCTGTGAACAACATAAAAGCAATGATGTTACGGCCCTAGCAGGGCCTCCTCCTGAAGTTGCGCTTGTGTGGGTGTGTCTTGCTATATCTCCTGCCTTAGGTGCCACCTTTTATTGTACAGCTGACTCCCATCAGCAATTAGAAGTAGTTAAGGCCAGTAGCTAGGTGAGCTCGAGAGCCAGGGAGAGAGAGTGTGCCATGTTGGTGGTTGCAGCTATTGAGCTGTGTGTGGTGATTGTTTGCTGCTGCTGCTGCTCTGTGGAGAGGAGTGTGTGTGTGTGTGTGTGTGTGTTTGGTGACTAATCCTTTTTTATTTTTTAGGTTACTGACCGACGCCTGACTTTTAGTTTGTTTCTTTAAATGGTGATAGCGGCTTGACCGTCTCTTTTAGTTTAGTTATTCATAAAAAAAATTTAAGTTAATCATTTTGCCTCCCTGTCTCCTATTTTCAACACGGACATTTTCTGTTACTTTCCCTCATCCCTTGGACCTTTTTAGGGGAACGTAACAAATGTTTAAACTGTGTGAACACTTTATAAGACGTGTATTTAAAATGTATTTGTTTATTTTCATATATTATTCATTTCCGCTTTGAAGTCACAAGAGAGTGCAACATTTATGTTTTTACTGTTGGGGCCATGAGCAGGTAATTCATCTGAACATGGTTAAAAATGGGAAAAGGATATAAAGATATAAGGATATTAAAGGTCACAGACAGTTTAGTTTGTCCTGACACTCTTGGCCTTTCCTTATACAATTTAAGCTGTCTTTTGGCTTGTGTCCTGTTCTTTAATCTATCACTATCCATCTGCTTCTCCAGTAAACATGGCTTCTGTAACACTAGGCAGGGAATGTTAAAACTGCCCTTTTGCTCTTCACTGTAAATTACAGATCGGTGTGGTGGTATGTTTAAAAAAAAAAAAAGTTTCACCGTTTTACAGTAATGAAGTTTATTTTGGGTTGTTTATATCAGTGCTGACTCTCACAGTGTCTTTATTAATATGACCCCTGGGAGGCAAAATCTAAGTATCTAGCATGTTATATGAAAACACAGTATCAGTAAAGACATGAAAGTACTCACATTTTCATAAGGTCTCACTAATTGCAAATACAACCCCTGTTCTGTAACATTAACCACAATATTCACAAGTAGGGTCGTGAAGGTAAACACAAATGCACAACAGCATACTACAGTGACTAAACTTCATCTGCAGAATTTCCCTCTTCCCCTGACCTTAACCAGCAGAGCTAACCATATGAAGTGGTATTTCAGCTCTGGTTAACCTAATGTGCACAAGCTTTTTATCTTCAAATGCAAAATCATTTTGAGTTACATTCAATTCAATTTTATTTATATAGCGCCAAATCACAACAACAGTCGCCTCAAGGCGCTTTACATTGTAAGGTAGACCCTACAATAATACATACAGTGAAAAACCCAACAATCATATGACCCCCTATGAGCAAGCTGGCGACAGTGGAAAGGAAAAACTCCCTTTTAACAGGAAGAAACCTCTGGCAGAACCAGGCTCAGGGAGGGGCAGCCATCAGCTGCGACCGGTTGGGGTGAAAGAAGGAAGACAGGATAAAAGACATGCTGTGGAAGAGAGTCAGAGATTAATAACAATCGTCAATTAATACATGAACACAGGGAGCAATGAGGATGAAGAGGAAATAACCACAGTGAAATTGAACATGCACCCTTAATGTGATGAAGATTTTAGATGAAGTTTTTAATACCCGGAGAATCCACTTGTCGAGGAATTTAAATAAAATATACACAAATCTCATATATCTTTGCGATTAGCTCTGATTCATTCCAGATAAATCTAAACCAAACCAGTGTGATTTGGACTTCTCTTCAGTGGATGCACTTGGACTCGTAGATCTCGGAGTTATTATCATGGTCATTTTGGTCCTCTGCAGGTTGGTGTTGGTGGACCCAGTCTTTGCTGGTGTGTATAAATAGAGGAACCCCCAGGTAACTTTTGCTCTATTCACTTGAGTTTAAGGAGCTTGGAAAGAAAAGGGTCTGGACTTCTTTAAGTTGCTTGAAGATGTTTCACCTCTCATCCGAAAAGCTTCTTCAGTTTTAATGTCAAATGGTGGAGAGTCCCAGATTTAAGCTTATGGGAGTGTCCCCCAAGAGGGACGATGGACCCCCTAATGATCCTCTACCTAATCACACGAGTCAAGGTGTGAAAACGGGTGTAGGTAACAATTAGCCAAGTCTTTGAGTGAACTCATTGTGAAACCTTGCCCCATCATGTCATGTGATTTCCTGAAGTCAGAAGGCCCAGGATGTGTCTGGGCGTTAAGGCGTTGAGATCCCATCCCAGACACCTTAACGCCCACGCACATAAGACCCAGTGAATACACAATTTCAGGAGGCTCCACTAGAAATTAAACTGATTTAAAATGTTAAATTTCTGTGACATTAGACTTTTATTTTTTATCTGTAGCCATTCTAGCCATTTTTTCCTGGTTCTCAGTTCTTGTGGTAAGCTAATTAACCAACTCCTAGCTTTAGCTTTATATTCAAAAGAAAGGCATGAGTGTGTTATTCATCTTTTCAACTCCATAACATCAACACAGCTGGTACAACTTCTAACAACATACTGTCACTTTGCTCCAGCAAATTCAACCCAGAATATGTTCTATGCGTTATTTCATTCACAGTGATTAGAGATCACCCTGATCAGTGCCTTTGATAGCAGCTTCTGATTCATCCTCTCTGTTGTTTCACATCTGCCCTGTTGCTACAACCTTGAAGTCCATGTTTTGAGTTTTTTCTGAACTTCCCGAAGCACTTTGACAGCACCAAGATAGAGATAACACCAACATCTCCAACAAAAGCAGAGATGGTGGTTTCTGATGAAAGTGAAAAAATTACTGAAACATATTCAATCAAACTCATAATTTAACTCATAATCCCAAACAGAACTTTACCTGCAGTGCAATCTGTAACTGAAAGCAGGACATCACTTACACTGAACAGTTGACGGCAGCAGAAATATTCCTCCCAGCTTGCTTCATATCTATTGTTCAGTGTTACCTGTTTACAAGGGGACAGCCCCTAACAAATATTGGCAAACGGTGGCGGAGTCCACTACACGTTTCTCCACAGGAACAAAACAATGGTTTCTTCCTACAGGGGTAGAAACAACTTCAAACCATTCATACAAGGCATGATGGAGCCATGCTTTGCCATAGTTAAGATCACATTGTGAACTATGCAAATGTTGCAGCATAACTCAAGCCTCATCAGACCAGCTACCCTGTTTCCAGTCTTCTACTGTGTAGTTTTGGTGACCTTGTGTGAACTGTAGCCTCAGTTTCCTGTTCATAGCTATTAGTGGCACTCAAAATCTATAAACAAGGAAAAGATGTACAAATTAACGTGTGTGAAAGGAGTATCAATATTCCTGATTACTATTTGTCGAGAAGCGATAGTTTCTCTTTTCATCTAGAAGAAAATTAGTCATTCATTAGTGTTGGCTTTTGAGTGTTTTTGGGTGCTGACTCAATTTTTGGGTTCATAAACTGACTGGCTACATCTTTGCATTAAATATGTGGC
>VURO01022468.1:43560-53703 GCA_015108175.1 Pelvicachromis taeniatus
AGTCATATTGGGGAGGGGAGTTAAAAAAAAAAAAAAAAAAAAGCGGTGACAGAAATGGAAGAATAGTGATAAAGATCATTGATATGAAAATTTGTGGTTCAGTACTCTTCACAAGAGTTGTAGTTATGGCGTTTGTTAGCAGGAGTTGTAAAAATATCTCTCACTGACTTCTTGTGTGAGCAGAGTTGCCATGTTTAAACTATAAACTGTCACCTGTGTTCTCTGACTTTTACAGCTGACCTCCCCACACCTCTCAGAAAAAGTGACTCAGAGCGATCCTGAGCAGTCAACACATTTCAGCGGATGCCTACATATGTACAAATACTTTGTCAGAGAGTACGCTAAAATAATTTTATTAACTACAAATGTATTTTGATGTTACCATAGAATGCATTCTTTGATTTTTATGTTTGCTTATAACGAAATAAGAAAAAAAGTTTTACAATTCATAAGCCATCATCATTCATTATATTATATACAACTGAATGTAAAAGTCACTTCCCTTTTCTACTTGCGTTTTGTCACTTTTAATGAGCAAGTCCGGTCTTGCCGAGAACGCGAGTCCGGGCTCGCGTACTTTGAATTGAGAAACAGCTACACACACACACACACACACACACACACACACACACACACACACACACACACACACACACACACACACACACACACACACACACACACACACACACACAAATAAAACATGGCCTAGCACGGGGTCAGCCGGCGAGACTGACCCCGTCAGTCTCGCACTCAGTCTCGCACTTACAATTTTATTTAAAGAAATTCACAGCAATCAGCCACTGACATCTTGTCATTAAAGGTTAAGACATCAAATACAGAAATGTGAAAAAGCAGTAAAAAAAAATTGAAATAATTTTTCTCAGTCCACAGTTTATGGATCCTCATTTCTATGGGGCACTGCCAATAATGCCAGTTGAATGGACTGATAACATCTGAAGCAGTGCTCACTTCACCTTTGTTGACTTCTGCTCTGTTTCGACAAAATTCATTTAAATGTATCTGAGCAATAACCTGCTTATAATTATATATGAAGTTCATGCACTTAGTGTTTGTGTACTTGTGATACTAACATGCATAACTCAGTCAGTGTCCACAGAACATAACAGGGATAAAAGCACAGGGAAAAAGTTCCCTAAGAAATTATGACCATCCGTGTGCCGTTTCCCAAAGTTAACCGCAAGGGGGCACTAAAATCCAAGTCTTTAGCATACTGTAGCCAGACTGCATTAGTGAAGGTATAAAGTCACTCTTATTGTCACACATTCTCACAAACTGGTAAAACACAACTTGATGTGGTGTTTCACCCTTTGTTAACCTTATATGGATAAGCTCTTGGTCTTTAAATGCAACACACGTTTATTTTACAAACAAAGAGCACAGCAGACATGGAGTGGAAACAATAACTTTTAATTCAGTGTATAGGTTAATTATAATGAAAACAGGCGTTGCTCATAACTGGAAGATTTTATTTGTCCCCAAATGTCCATAAAAATGTAAAAATGATAACTTATTCCTGACAAATATAAACCAAACCAGGGTGATCTGGGCTTTTCTTCACTGGATTCATGCGGGGCTCTGGAGACACACGGAGATTCAGTCTTTGTACCGCTCTCTGTCTTTTTGCACATTTTAAATTTAGATGTGTGTTTTCTGCAAATCCAATCATCTGTTCTTTCATATATTGAAGATGGCAAGAGATTAATGTAGATGCCAGTTATTATTATTCATTTGAGCCCTCCATGGGTGAATATCCTGAACCTGTTGGAGGGCTAGAGAAATAAATGGCTTCATAGACACCAGTGAGTACGCTGCATTTGGTTTCTGTGGGTTGGTAGATCTGGTCTTTGTTGATGAGTAGAGACAGAAGAACTTGCAGACAGGATTTTTACAGTTGTTTGTTCTTTTGTCAGTGTCATGGTACCCACAACTGACCTTTTAAAAAGTGACCAAAAAGTGTTGGGTTTGGGTTTGTATATAAAATCTGCTGCATATCAGCTGTATTCTGCTCACACAGAGATTAAGGGAGGACCAGGTTCTATATTCTCTTTCAATTTGACACGTACACAGCGTCCTTCATGACCCTCAGCCCCCTTTAACTCTTACACAGTTACTCTGTGGTAGTAGCATGAATGCCATTTTCCTTCACATTTGTTTATATATTTAAAAAAAATGAAGTTTGCTAACTATCAAAGTTCATTTTTGCTTTGTGGCATTAGATGCGTTGACAGCTATCAATGGAGGGAGATTCTCAGGCAGATTCTGTCTAATTGCTGGACTGCACGATTTTCCCTTCTCCAGACTAACATTTCCAAGTAAAGATCAAACTTTGATTTGATAGATCTCTACATATATAAAAAATATGAATCATATCTTTTTCACAAATTGGAAAACACAGGATTTTATAGATTATCATTTTTGTTTTCATTTGTCTATTTGACCCATTATATAGAACTGCTATGTCCATGCAGATAAGATGCAACTCTATATAAAAGTCATTCCACTCTTCTATTTGCTTTCTGTGTAATACTCAGAGACATGAGATAACAAGCAAGTGTGAATTAAATGGGTGAGAAGTCTTCTAAGTGGTTAAAATGTGACCTAAAGCCAATTTTTAAAAAAGCATCAGAAGAAAGAGTGCAAAGGTGGAACCATAGCGCTTGTGTGCAGCGCTTACTGGAACACAACTTTGAACTTTGTAATGGCAAAGTTGTAGCAAATGTTCACCATTGCAGGCTTAGAAATTGAAACTGTTTAGAATTTTTTTTCATCTTGTCTTTTAATATCTGATTTTATCAGGCTCAAAGATCAAATGAAAAAATAGGGAAAAGCAGCCCCCGAATAAATAAATCATTCAACCATTCATCCGTCTTCTTCTACTTATTTGGTGGTGGGTCTCGGGGGCAGCAGCCTAAGCAGAGAAGCCGAGACCAATTGGATTCAGGTATGGACTTTGACTACGACTGAGACTGGGCTGGTGTAACACCTTTTTTTGATCATTCTATTACAGATTTACTGTAGCAGCCTTACATTTGGCTGTGGAATATTTTGCTATATAGAGATTGTGGTGATTTTGTGACTGTAAGGTGCTCAAGTCCTGTAGTTGAGAAACAAGCCCAAATCATTACCCTCCTCCCATCCCCCACCAACCATGCTATTTTGGGTTTGACAAGGAGACGCTCTAAGCGTCAGACTTCGACTCAAGACTAGTAATACAAAGATGGCTTAAGTGCTTGCCCCCATATCATTGAATTTTATGGGCATGATACAGTTTCTGCATCTGCCTGGGTCCACTTGTGTCTGAGTGACGTGAATTTCATTACCAGACGGTGAGCTCAGGGCTTTGCACAGACATGAAATGGAAACATTAACAGTACAGTTATTTCTGATAAATCTAAACCAAGTGATCTGGGCTTCTCTTCAATGGATCCACAAAGGGCTCTACAAACAGTTTGTCTCTATATTTTTGCGTGTCTTTCATTTAGGTATTTGTTTTCTTCAAATACCATAATCTGTTCTTTCATGCATTATGTTGGGTATTAATGTAGATTCCAGAGTTATTATCATCATCATTTTGTTCCTCTCTGGGTGAATATCCAGAACATTTAGGAAGTTTGGGGTAAGAGATGTTTTCATAGATATGAAGTCGTACACATGCTGGGGGTTCAGATGTTGGTTGATCCTGTGTTTGTTGGTGACTATGGACCTGTGAACGCTTAGGTGACTTTTTCCTACCCTTTTTCCTCTTCTCAGTGTCATCATAACCACAGCTGACCTGTTGGCAAGTGAAAAAGAAGCAACAAATCAGCACGTTCTTATGGGATCTGCATTTACTGGGTTTTTGTACTTTGTTTTAAAATATATAGTATAATACTGAAAAAAATTATTACATTGAATGTAAAAATTAAACAAAAAATGTTGGATATTCAATAGGCACCATATATTTACCAATCTGTAGATCTGTGTCCCAGAGCCAACAGTCTGATCTACCTTACCTCACTGATCACTTCACCTACGAGGCTTTCATTTACAAGGGGTGCCTGCTCTGTGCCCCTGCATACAACAACTAAAAACACAAATAGACTGGTGGACTGAATGGACTCCGGGGCCCCCCAGCCCGTCCTCACTGTGGAGCCCCTTTTCCCCTCACCTGTTGTGAATAGCACTACCCCCTGCACCTTTTGTATATACACCCGGTGGACTGTAAAATAAATTACTGTTTGAACTCTGGTCTTGGAGTCCAGCGTGTGAGTCCTCCCCCCCAACCTTGACAGTTTCGACTTTATGAAACTGAGCAATAACCTGCTTATAATTCACTATGAAGTTCATGCACTTAGTGTTTGTGTACTTGTGATACCAACCTGCATAACTCAGTCAGTGTCCACAGAACATAACAGGGATAAAAGCACAGGGAAAAAGTTCCCTAAGAAATTATGACCATCCGTGTGCCGTTTCCCAAAGTTAACCGCAAGGGCTCAGTGCTCAGCCCACTGCTGTTCACTCTGCTGACTCACTACTGTGCAGCAACGCACAGTTTGAACCACATCATCAAATTCGCCGATGATACAACTATGGTGGATCTCATCAGCAAGAATGACGAGTCCGCATACAGAGAGGAGGTGCAACAGCTAATGAACTGGTGTAGAATCAACAACCTGTCTCTGAATGTGGAGAAAACACAAGAGTTGATTGTTGACTTCAAGGGAGCACAGAGAGATCACTGTCCACTTAACATAGATGGATCCTCTGTGGAGGTCAACAAGAGCACCAAATTCCTTGGTGTCCACATGGCAGAGAAACTCTCCTCTCCAACACCAGCTCCATAACTAAGACGGCCCAACAGCGTTTCTACTTCCTGTGGAAGATGAGAAAAGTCCATTTCTTTCCATCCATTCTCACCACGTTCTACAGAAGGACTATTGAGAGCGTCCTGAGCAGCTGCATCACTGTCTGGTATGTTAACTGCACCATATCGGATCGCAAGACCCTACAACAGATAGTGAGAGCAGCTGAGAAGATCATTGGAGCCTCTCTTCCCTCGATCACAGACTGCATCTACAAAGCCACCAGCTTCACACACACTCTTCACCCTGCTGCCTCTACCAGTTTCTTCCCCCAAGCCATCAGACTCCTGAACACTCAGTGACTGGACTGACACACACACACACACACACACATACGCCTTCATACGCAACACTACCAAGCACTTATCTGCACTATCTCATACACACACACACGCACACCAATTTACTTTTTGCACGTCAGTCCTTTGCACATTCTATTGCACAATTGCACTGTTGTGCCTGCATTGTCTTGTGTCTGCATCCTTCTGTTCTGTCTTTGTTTTGTTTGCAATGTTTGCAATGTTTGCACATTGCACTTTATGTAGACCTGGAGTTAGCTTAGCTCAGCTTAACTTAACCTAAAAAATAATTCCTTAGCTGTGCCACGATAGGCGATCAAACAAGCTCTAAATTTGATCCATCCAACAGACGTGTACTTTGACGAGGGCTTTCACCCAGAGGATTTCTTTGAAAACTTGAGGAGTTAACAAGGCTTTACTACAAATAAAACCGAGAGGTAAACATGTTAAACAGAGCCCTTCAACGATGCTGTTAGACATATTTGGTTTTGCTGAAGATAGAGCTAGACTCCGTCCATTTTTCAGTGTATTTAAATATCTCAGTTGAATGGCATGAGAGCGGTAGTTGTAACTTTTTATCTAATGGCATATTAGTCATGCTAAATCCAGACAGTGTAATGTCTGTTGATACACACTACATTCCTGTAAATTCAGCTTTTTATTTGTGGACTACAAACACAGCTTTCCGATTGACCTCCAATTTTTGAGTTCATACCTTTCTTTCGTTTGCAAGGTCTGCACTGTTGCAATAAACGTGTTTTGCGGTTTTTCTGGACTTCCTGCAGCATGCTGCCAGCAGCACAATAGCGATCAGACCAACACCACCACAGACGATGGTGCCTGATGAGAACAAGAACAGTTCAGGTCTTGTTCATGCAACCACTTTAAATTATATTATCAAACTACACTTTACCTGTCTTGATGTTAGGTTCTTCTTCCACTGTGAAGTTTAAAGCTGTAGGACAGAATGTAATGTCATTTCATAAAAAGTTATCTGTTAGTCATATGAATAAGGACTGATGTGTATATATATACCTGTTGAAAGTTTTGTAGGCTGTGTGGTGTCTATTCCTGTTGTTACATGTGTTGCGTTGGTATTCTGATATGTCCATGTGGAAGACATATCACGTCCAACCGTTGTCACAATTTTAATAGCTGTATAAGAAGGAATGGTGAAAAAGGTATTTAGACTATTGGTACTTTTATTTTTGTAAAAATATATACAGACCCACTTCTGGAAATGTATGATATGTACAATTTAAATAATTCTAAATGTAAATAATTGTAAAATGCAGAAGAAAGAAAAAAATAATTTTTTGAATCCAATGATTTTCAAATCTTTCAAACTCACATTTATTTACAATAGAACACAAAACAAATATCAAAAGGTTAAAATGAAATATTTTAATACTTTCTGAACAATATTGTGAATTTGGAACATGTCTCAAAAGTCTGGAAAATGAAGTAGTAGTGCAAATAAAATAGCTGGAGGAATGTTTTGCAGATAATTAAGTTAGTTAGCAACACATCTGCAACATGACAGTGTATAAAAAGAGTATTTTAGAGAGTCCGAGTAATGAGTTAACTTAAGGGTATTGGTGCATTTTATTTCAAACTGATAGGATCATACACATACCTTTTTTTACTGTTAGCTGCACCTCAACATATGTGTCGAAACCATACCTCTCCACTGCACACCAGTATTTCTGTGAGTCTGACAGGAAAAGATGACTGAAGGTCACAGTGAAGCGTCCATCCCCAGAGTCCACCAGAGCAATCCTCCCTGACTCTGCTCTTCTGCCTGATTCTACAGTGACCAGTATGTCTCCTGTGCTTGTACATGGATCTTTGCAGAGATACTTGTTGTTTATCTCTGCATTGTTGTGTTCACACTGGAAGGAGACACTTCTCCCTTCGAATTCCTCGACATTGATTTTGGTTCCATCGGTTGGCGTACTTGCTAAAATTGAAAGCGTTGAATGCAGAATTGCAGTCACTGAAGTTAGCATTTAAACGACTTAAAGTGGTATAATTGTAAAGTCACTTACCATATAAAAGGCAATAGAGGAATGAAATGATCTTCATTGTTCTGAAAAGTGACATCTGCATTGTTTTTTTCTTATTCTAAGTGGTCCCTTCTTGTCAAATATATCCACATGTTGTCCAAGTTTGCCACAATCATGATAAAAGTAAACGTGTTGACAGGTACTTTCACAGTTTACTATAAAATTACATAACAGGGAAACCCCAGTGCAGTCAGATGTGATTGGTGAATTGTAGAGAACAGACTTGTTTCTGCAGTCAACTAAGGTCTGTTCTCATTCTAACATTTGAAGGTGTGTAGGCACAAAAAGGAGGAAACAGCACCTACGCAGCCTCCTTTGTTACAGCCTCTTTTAACTGTGTCACCAACACTGGCTCACAGCATCAGTGCTGTTTTATGTTGTATCTGTTTATAGTTTAGAAGTTAAAATTTTCTGCATCATAGCAAACTGCATGGGCAAACTTTGAAACTTCATGGTTTACATGCTGGCACTTTACATTGTAAGGCAAAGACCCTACAATAATACAGCCCCAACAATCAGATGACCCCCTATGAGGAAGCACTTTGGTGATAGTGGGAAGGAAAAAGTTTCCATTTTAAAAGGAAGAAACCTCCAGCAGAACCAGGCTCAGGAGAGGGTGTGTGTGTGTGTCTCTACCATTCATCCCTATTAAAACTTTTTTTTGAATTGCACTGCTTTCACAAACAGCCAAAGACGGCTATGTTTAAAAAAAAAATCTTTTTAGGTATTAACGCAAATCGTTGAGGCAGGCATAAAGAAATCTATGCAGGAAATCTTTTTCATGAGAAAGTTCAGTCACAAGAGTCGTTGTGTTTTAGAGTTGTGGTTTTGTGGCTTAAAAATTGCCAGTGCCTACCTCTGACTCCTATCACTAAGAACATCCTTCCTGTAAAGTAAGTGGCAATGAGTAACAAGGACTTTCCAGCAGACATATATGTGTGTACATGTATACAAACGCATGTCTGACAGATGATGCTATCACTGAGCAATCTAAAATAATTTCCTATATAAAAACAAAAGAAGTTAAAGCAAAATCCCTTTAAAAACTGAAAAGATGTTTTCGTCTCACCATAGTAATTTTATTTGTCTCCTTATTAATGATCCACTAACAAAATGATCTACAAAATTCACACACTGGCGCTGTTATTTTTTATCTCTATGCAGATAAGTCTGAATACAACTGTGTAAAAATCCCTTCAGTCTTCTTACATTTTTAGAAATAAATCCTGTTTTTTATGCAGTTTTTTCTCATGCCTTTCCATAAAACACAAAGAAGAAAAGAAATTCTCAGGACAGAAAGAAAATATAGTCTTTTTGTCAAGAATTTAAAGATCCAGTTCATGGTAATGGCAACATATAAAGAGATGTTGTTAGCTCCAGAGCAGCCTCTGCTTCAAAAGCCTGCAGTCCCACTGCAGCCGGAGCAGATGCAACAACTGCTTTTTGCTCATTCTAGAATAAATCATCATTAATACTAGTTTTATTTGAACCTTAGCTCTCAAAACAGACATTGGCTTTTGAAAATCAGGCACGTGTGGAATCTCCCCTGATGCATGTGACAGTGAGGTTTGCAGTGAGACTACACGGGTGAGTTATTGGTGGCAGCTTTGGGCACTCCTCCCTGTAGGTTGCCTCCCCAAGTGGCCAGGCTCCACCATTTTACTGAGCTGATATTTTAACTAGGGTAGCACTATAGCAGCAAACCTTGTCCTTCTAATGTTTGTTATTAAAGTGTTTTAATTCATGGTTTTGTATTGTTAGCCCTGTTACCTAAGAACTTCTCTGGTTTTGCAGCTCTATGCTTTTAGTAGTTTTGTTTAATAAACGTTGATTTGTGAAATTGACCTGCCTCACCTCTGCTTGGTAATAACGAGCCTGTGGGCTTTTGGTAACTAGTACAACATTTGCACTAGCTACTGTAATCTCTCCTGGGGCATAACTCCCTCCCCAGGTGGTGTTGTCAACACCATAAATACAAACCAAACTCACCTGAACTCCTCCTTCAGTGCATTTACAATAGGCACAGGGGGATGAATTGTCTGTACAGCTAGTTTTTGTTGTTGTTGTTTTCTCTTAGTTCTACTGCTCTCGTAATTTTATGTAGTAAAGTAGGAAAAGTACTACTGATATCCCAGAGTTATTATCATAGAAATTGTTTTATACAGTGGCTTGCAAAAGTATTCGGCCCCCTTGAACTTTTCCACATTTTGTCACATTACAGCCACAAACATGAATCAGTTTTATTGGAATTCCACGTGAAAGACCAACACAAAGTGGTGTACACGTGAGAAGTGGAACGAAAATCATACATGATTCCAAACATTTTTTACAAATAAATAACTGAAAAGTGGGGTGTGCATAATTATTCAGCCCCCTTTGGTCTGAGTGCAGTCAGTTGTCCATAGACATGGGCCTGATGAGTGTAAATGACTAAATAGAGTGCACCTGCGTGTAATCTAATGTCAGTACAAATACAGCTGCTCTGTGACAGCCTCAGAGGTTGTCTAAGAGAATACTGGGAGCAACAACACCATGAAGTCCAAAGAACACAGCAGACAGGTCAGGGATAAAGTTATTGAGAAAATTAAAGCAGGCTTAGGCTACAAAAAGATTTCCCAAGCCTTGAACATCCCATGGAGCACTGTTCAAGCGATCATTCAGAAATGGAAGGAGTATGGCACAACTGTAAACCTACCAAGACAAGGCCGTCCACCTAAACTCACAGGCCCAACAAGAAGAGCGCTGATCAGAAATGCAGCCAAGAGCTACTCTGGACGAGCTGCAGAGATCTACAGCTCAGGTGGGGGAATCTGTCCATAGGACAACTATTAGTCGTGCACTGCACAAAGTTGGCCTTTATGGAAGAGTCGCAAGAAGAAAGCCATTGTTAAAAGAAAACAATAAGAAGTCCTG
>VURO01022469.1:5801-69517 GCA_015108175.1 Pelvicachromis taeniatus
TTTTTTTTTTTTTTTGTTTTTTTTTTTATTTTTTTTTATTTGTTTTTTGTTTGTGTTTTTTTCTTGTTTGTTTTTTTTTTTTTTGTGTGTTTGTTTTTTGTGTTGTTTTTTTTTTTTTTTTTTTTTTTTGCTGTTTTGTGTGCATTTGCGGGGGCAAAAGAGAGAAAACAGGAGACGAAAGAGGAATGGTAACAGGAGAAAATGTAGTTTGTGGGATTTACAAATAGAATATGCACTATAAATGAGGGGTGATAAACCAGACATATCTTTTCCCCACAGATGGGTCTAAAATCTGCCACGGCGAGGCTTGCACATAAGCCCATTGCTTGCCTGACTCTGCAGCAAACTGAGCTGCCCAAAGGGCTCAGTGGAGCCCAGTGAGGAGTTGAAAGGGGGTCAGACCTTGCTTGGGAAAGCACCACTCCCCTCTGTGACTGTCTACCCCCTACTGACCAGAACTACATGAGGCATGTAAACATAATCTGCATTTCACATAGATCCTTCTAGGAAACAGACAGACATCCAAGTGAGATCGCATTGCTGCATGAGTTACAGTGCCTTTAGCTATTTACCCAAGCTCCCAATGTCAACAAACAACCTGCTTTTAGATAAGAGACTTTGGGGGATTTTTAGAGAAACAGGAGCTGTGCTAACTCCTTTTCCTTTTTCCACAAAGCTAGAGCACTAAACATTCACTGCAGTCAACATTACATCTTGAAAATTGAGGCACAAACACCATTAACACCAAACGCAACAAAATGTTTGTTGACACAGTGAAATATAAATTTGCACTATTAAGCAGAACTGGTAAGACTCAGCTCTATGTGCTAAATCACAGATTTAAAGTGAGGGTGAGAGCTGCGTACCAACCTGAGTAAAGTGGCTGGGACAGAATTTTAAATGTGGCGCTATTTACATATTTTCCAGTTTGAGAGAAGCCAATAAAAAGTGTCTGCAAACAATCACAAAATTAATATTTAATTATTGGCAGACAGACATCTGTTTATGATTCAGACAGAAGTCAACAAAACAAATAATATTAATAAAAAACAAACAGCAATATATGATATGTCACCAAGATGCCTGCCTGTGAACTTTCAGGATGAATTATATATTATATATGAAAGCAGTTAGGCTGCAAAATATAAGATAATTACAGCCAGCATTGACTCACACTGATTCCTGTCTAAGACTGCATTTTGCTGAACTGATTTCCAGCCTAAGGCTTTTTAACTTTTGAGTATATATTCTTGCATAAAGGGGTATTTGAAATATGGGACTGCAGTAAATGGATAACTGACAAAGCCCAGACTTCTCTTCTGCCTTAAATAGTTGAAATAGCAGAAGCGAACTGCTCAATTAATCAAAGAAAGCAGAACAAGAAAAGGGTTTTGAATTTGAAGCATTCAGACAAGACGTGCAAAGTATCAGACATTTGTGCTGATGACCTGCAGCAAAGGCAACCGGTTCATACAGTAACTCCAAGGGATGTGCATCTGATTTATTTCCTTATTTTCTTATGCTTTTGAACTGCGTGGAGGCTTTTGTCTCTTTTCGTGGACGCGACCTCCGTGTCACTGAGAAGGATTCTTGATTACCTTCTGACCCAGAAGCTCCAGCAGAGTCACAAATTATGACTCATGTTCTTGCTGGGTCGTCATGCTCTGTTGCAGATGCTCATAAATAACACGTCTTACCATGAAAGTAAAGTCCATACCCCCATCTTTACAGCCCCGTAAAGAGGCTGCATTATTGATATTAGGGAAAGGAGAATTCCAGAGGCGCACATAATGACTGTGATAAACATTATGTTTAAGAAGATCCTTATAGCCTCCTTTTATGAGTGGCTACGAAAGCCTTCAGCTGCCAACTAAAGCTGCCGATAAAACCAATTTTCATTGTCATCACAGTGATCTGAACACGAGCATTAAATACATGAGAGAAACTTCAGCTTAGTAAAATGCATTTTCAAATGGGATTAAGAATAGTAATGTGCTACACTTTGACAACAGTGCTTAGGAAACACTGGAAAAGCAGACAAAGCTCTCAAAATAAAGGCTAATTGGAGTTTTCCCTTCTCTTATTTATTTATTTCCTTATATGTAATTTATTGTATTGGCTACTGAAGCTCTGGAGCTTACTCTGGAGTAAAAAAAAAAGAGAAAAAAAGGGGGGCCTGCAACAGGGCTTTTGGAGCGCAATAGTAAGTCTCTGCCATTCATCACCAGTAGAGGTCTCTGGATGCAGAGCAGGGCAAAGTTAGGTCTCAGCTGTACCACATGGGGTGTCACTGTGTCACTGCTGGACGCACACGGGACAGTGCTGAGAAAACTGGGAAACTGCTGACAAGGAAGACCCTCCAGTCGCTCTTTTCCTGCCAGAGGACCTGATTCAGCCTTCCACATCAGAAAGAGCGCCGGTGTTTTGTGGTGGTTGCCTACATTTTCGTGGGCTTTTTTGTTTTTTATGCCAACCTGGTTCTTGTGCGCTTTGGTTGTTCGGCAGTTTTCGAAGCGGCTCCTTACGCTTTGCGCACCATTCAAGTTGAACTAAAACGCTCCACACGGGGCTTGCCCTGACTGAAGTTGCCAGAAAGCAGAAACGATGTTTTGCCGAAATCAAACAGCGAGAGCCACCGTTGCCCGCGGCTCTGCCCTTGAAATGGAGATACGGCGGGGGAAGTTCAGAAAGAGCGTTTTCCTGGACACATCCCAGGTAGACTCTGATTCTCCGATTCTCTTATCGCAGCCGTCTCAAACACACACACACACACACACACACACACACACACACACACACACACACACACACACACACACACACACACACACGCACACACACACACACACTGAAGAGAAATGCTCTGTTTACAACTTCGACTGATCTCACTCCCTCTACAAACCAAAATATCTGGTAGACTTTTAATCTTGCTCTGAATGTGAGAGTGTAGCCTGCTTTGGTCTTCACAAAAAAAACTTAATTAAATTGCACAGGAGAGCTGTGCTGCTGCTGCGCTCACGTCTTTAAATTAAACTTCTAATTGCAGCGTTTCCGAATCACTTTACCCTACTCTAAATAAAAACTAATAATGTACCCGCAGAGACTTTAACGTGTCTCTATGGTAACATCACCAGTTATGTTTGCTTTAATATCCCCGAGAGGTTCAGCCTTGTATTGTGTAGTTTTGGTTATGATGCTTGAACCTTCAGATTTTTCTTCCTTTTTTTAAAATTCAATTTATTACATTGTTAAATCATTATGCACCTCTCTGACATTTTATCTTAATAACCTCAACTCACTTTTAAGTCTTTTTAAATGTTTCACTTTTGACTGCTAGCCAGCAATACGTCCTCAACAATAAGTTGGGAACTAGGTCAAAGCTTTAGTCCTCTGTTTCCGCCCCTCAGCTGTTTGTCACTGGATTAGAACTGCAGTTCTTTCTGCATGTTTTCCCTCTTCCTGCTTACAAATCTCCCATGTCAGCATCTGCTTCATATTAGCCACTGTTTGTCAGTATAGCAGGCAGTGACTTCTAAACTTACCTCTAATTATTTTTACTCACGATCCACTTTAATAGTGTTTGGGTGGAAGTCTTGCCTCTGTGCACCTCTCTTTGCACTCCCTTCCAGATATGCACACTTGCCTGTGAGCCCTCATCAGTTTGCATGTTAATTTTAGACTGCTTTTAGTCAAAAGCGCATTCTTGTTGTTTTTTGATGTCATTTTAAATTAAAAGCACGCTCACATATGAGATGTATCTGCAGTTCTGGAAGCTGAGGATTGAGATTTTGTTTTGCCAGATAGAAGTAAGGCAGGGGGATGTGTACGTGTGAAAGTGTGTGTGTGGGGAAGGAGAGGGGGAGGCCCAGGTGTAAGAGGATACATATGGAATGTTAATGGTGCAATATAGCAAATGATCAAGGCAGGGTATTGATTTGCTCTCTCCTACATCCCTGAATCTCACTTGCTTTATAACCGTGTGCAGGCATAAACATTGTCAGGCAACTGTATGTCGACCTGTTGTTTATAATTCATGTCACAAGAAAACACTGCTAACCCCTGGGAGGTGAGGCACACTCCATCGTATTGATCCGCAGTCAGATTTACTCAGATCCAGCATCTGAGGAGCCTGTCCATATTATACCTGGCACAAAGGCCCGCACGGGCCAGTTGCACTCGCTGGATGTGCAGCAGTGTTAATGTGGTTAGATCTGTACAGCTTCACAGACAGAAGGGGATGATCTCATGTCTTGTCTGGTTTCTATCAGGTGGTGCGAGCTGAAGATCAACACAGGCATGAAAAAAGGAGCTTACAAGTTGCATAAACAAACACTCTCAAAGTCACTGTTATAAATGAGGAAATAGCACAGTCTTTTTCATGGGCAGAGCAGGAGTTATTAACCTTATTACATAGTAATCATTAATTCGACCAGTGGGGTTTAGTGAAGGTTAGTGTTTACCTGTTTTTGTACTGTTTTGTCTATTCTTCAGGGAAATTAAACCAAAAACAGTTGAAGTCGTGATAAGAAATGACTAGCAACACCATCCTCAAAGCTAGCTTCATAAATATTCCACCTCTAATTCTTATTACTTCCCTTCGGTCTCTGTATTAGTTATTTATCAGGGTAAAGACTTCCTTTCTTTTCACAACGACAACAATGATCACTTCCTTAACTCTGTAATCTGCTTTCCACTGGTTCTCATACAAGAGTAATTTGTGTCTCTGCCTTTGTTGCCAATGCTAATGATCCTCTTTCAGGATCTTGGGACCTTCCTCTGGCTCCCTGTGTTACGGGGCTTTCTCTGTGCCACCGTGGAACCAATCTGTGGCATTTCAATGAAGCGCTGTGAAAGCACCCTGTTTTCACAGTGCCAGGGAGTATCACGTTTGTGCGACTGTGCCAGCACTTGATTCTCTTATGTAAATGTGTGCATGCGAAGGTGGCCTGTGTCGAATTTTTCTAAGTCAATGACATGTTATCAACACATGAAACGCACACACCATTTATCAAATCCAGGCCCTTATATTGCATCAGATATTCAGGAGTGCAATTATGAATTTGCATAGCATATTTTTTATCCTTTTATCCCGTAAAAAGGAAGCACTCACCATCACGATTAGTGTGCGCTATTGTGCCTGAAGCTGGAGGCAAGTAACGTGTAATAACATGATTTTATAAAACTGAATCTCGTGTAATTTAATATTGTTAACATTAAAAAACAATCCAGTGGCAGGCTTTCAATAAATTGTTTAACTAGTGCAATGTAATGCAAATAAAATATTCAAATGTTTAAAATATTGCCAGGCATTCTGCTCGACATTTAGATATATTACATCCACAGAGAGCTTTTTTTGTTTTTGCTGCTTGAATGTAATTCTAGTCTCTCTGCATTATCAAAATATAAAAGTCCTGGCTGCCTTGCAGTGTTCTCTCTCCATGTCGTCTGCAGCACAGAGTCAAGGCATTCTGTTGTTTTTGCATCACAAATTGACAGGATAATATGGCCACAAGCTGGAAGAGTGAGAAAGCGAACAAGTGACTTGTACAGATGTCCACACTGCAGCCGTCTCGTCGATCCTTTGCCTGCCTGCTCAGTGGGAGCAACGAGCACATCTGTTTTCTCACTCTGATCCACAAGGCCACCAGTGTATCTGTACATAGTCGAAACACACACACACACACACACACACACACACACACACACACACACACACACACACACACACACACACACACACACACACACACACTCCTCACCAGCTCTGTTCTTTCAGCTGAAGCCAGCCAGGCATGCAGTGGGAGATTGGGATAGTGCAGTTATTATGGATGGGTCGGTGGAATGTCCACTATTTCATTGCTCTGGCTTCTTGTCATGTTTAAGTCAAGGATGGACCACACTGGTCCACAGCGCTGTGGCTAATACCAGCTATAAAAGGCCTGGAAGTGGTTGGGTATATGCGATGACACACCCATCCACCCACACTCTTTTCCCAGCCTGCAACAGTGTATGGCAAGGTCTGGGAGTGTGCCATTTCTGTTGGGAAAAAGCTTTAACAGTTTTGGGTTGTGGTTGGCCTTGGTGTCATGCTCTCCTCCACCCTGTGTAGCCGCAGGCTCTCTAAAGGAAGTATCTGAAGTGAACATAGTTGTGGCTTTAGTGAAATTTTGGACACTAACTGTCTTTACTTATCATTTGGCCACCGTAAAAAGAACACGTTAGTCAGCTAGAGAAAGTTTATTTGTTTGATTGTGTTGAATTTTTTTCTCATTTATGACCTTTTATCAGTCGTTAACTGTTGCACCTTGGTAATATTTGCTCCACTTTGGAGTTACTAACCAGTATGTTTTCTCCAGATGTTTAAACGTGTGTTTTATAGTTCACAGAGGCAACGGCCTCCAAGTGCTGCTTCTGGTGTTTCATGTGGCCTGGCAGAAAACTGTGACCCCTTTATGTAAGCATATATCTGCCTCAGAGCACACACGAAGGGAGAGAGGTCGTGTAGATGTTGTCGGGAAAAAACAGTTTTTGCCAATAAAGACAAAGCACCTCAAACCACCCGCTGAGTGAAGACTCACTTTGAAGGAATGCTAAAAGTCTCACATTCAATGCAGGCCTGTGTACCAAAACAAAACAAAAAAACAATTGGCTCATTGCTCTGCACTGTAGCCAAAAACTAAACACTGATGTGGGGCGTGAAATGCCTGGGAAGGGGCTCAGAGGCCTGAGCTTTCTGAAGGCTGGATGCACTCCGCTTTCCTGAATTCTCGAATAACTGCTTGAAGACTGCCCTACATAGAGATATGTGTGCATGCGTGCGTGCGTGCACATGTGTGTTTCACGTGTGCACCCTCAGGGCTTTTCTGGCATTTTTAACACTGCAGGGGTACAGGAGGGATGCCAGGGAAAAGTTTAGCCATTGTGAAACCTCTCTTCTTAAACAAAGCTTCACCACTGGAGCTGTCTGCTGGGAGACTTTCTGGGTTTGATGTTTTAACTGGTAAATGTTTAACTTTTCTTTTTTTTAAATGGCTACGTCATTGTGGAGGACTTTTCCCACGCAGTGTCTGTGAGCTCGCACAAATTAAAATTGTTTAATCTCGGTTTCTTCGAGCCTTGAGTAAAACTCAACCAATGCCCTGCCATTGTTCCCCATGGTAATGGCTGGACTGTATGCCTAATGCATTTGGTGATAGTGAGAACAAAGCTTTATTGTTCAAATAAAGTATTAAATAGATTCTAACTTGTTTCACTGTTGAACTCAACCCACACGCCAATTTCCATTATTTTCATGCAGCAAGGCAAGGTTATGCTGTCATTTATTAGTTAATACAACGATCTGTTGTTTGGCATGAAAATTCACATCAACAATTCTTAATGTCTTAATTGCGATTTCAGTCTAATTTATTCATTTACTCAGTGAGAGAGCTATTCAAAGAAACAGCTGACAGTCACCCCGTAGTCTAGGTGTTTCTACAAAAGCCTTTAAGCTCTTTGTTCTCTTCCTGTGCCGCACTCTCCTTTGTAAATGACAGTATAATATAAATCGAATTGCAGTTACAACACTAATGAGTGAATAAGTTGTTTGAATTTCAAACACTTCTTTACACTTGCCAAGGGGAAAACTATTGTGTTACATATGAAACAAAATGTACAGTACACCTGTTTGTTGGGGTTTCTGTGACCCACACACATGCACACATCATTAGACTCAGTGATACACAACTTCCTTGTGTGCTGGCAGCACTTTCCTCACAGCCTTATCTTATCTATAAGGCCCATTGATTGGACAAAACTTTTAATGCTTGGTTTGTAGAGATTGAGATTACCTCATGAAGGTAAAAGATAAAACTGCATTTCGGGGTTAGTGCACTGACTGCTTACCCTCTATTGCGGCTTTGTTACAGTATTCTAGTTCAGTGATCTATTTCCAGCTTCTTACTGCTGTGAGTGGAAAGTTAGGCTGCCTTTGTGCAAAGACATAAGTGTTCTGGTTAGTGCTGTGTGGTTAGTGTCTCTATTTGGCAGCTGGTGTCAGGGTGCAGTTTAACAGCTGAGGGTCTGCTGCTGCTTAGGTTGCAAGTAAACCCCACCCAAACACTGAAATGCGCTTTTGCGCATCAAAGCGCTTCATTGTGAACAAGGCGACAAGACCGATAGCAGAACAGGCGTGTAAAATATACATATAGGTACACAGAGGAAGTGAGTCACACTTATGGCCAGTATCTAGTTCACACATGTCTGCACATTGTGAAGCCACTGCCCATCGTACAAACAAGTATTATGAATGAAAGCTAATGATTTAAACTTGCCGTTAGTCATTCATGTGATCATTCAGTCCTCCCTTGCTTCATACACATACACAGACACACATACAGACAGTGACTAAGCACCAGTGTCTCTCTGAGTAAGGTCCATTGCATATTCTCCTTTGTTCACCCAGCATAAGCTGTCCTGTGTAAGGCTGTCCCTGGCAGTGATTTGGTTAACTGACAGACAGAGCTAAGTATTGGAGGCTTAATCACTGGATACTTTCCCACTCTCCCAGATGGGAAACTTCCTCCATGCATCATCAGACCTGTCTCACTCAGTTACTACCTCAGTTAGTGAGGTGGATAAAGCTTTTGAGTCAGTGTAACCCAGACCTGTTGCCATACAAGTCCCATCGTGTCCCTATTCTCCTGTAGTATGGGGAAGGAGGGAAATGTTACAGTGGAAGGATTTGTGTTCATCCGTTGTTGTGAACTAAGCTCACATAGACTGTATGAATGGCTGAGACATGACATTAAAGAAATATGAAATGAACTAGAATAGGCTCTGAATAAGGTAGTAGAACAGCGCTGTGTGATTTCCTCTGCATTATATGAAAGAAATGGTAAATTTAATGAAATGTAGAACAGGTAAACCCTTTGTTATGTACCTGTTTGCCAGCCCTTGTTCTTCTGAATCTATCATTCCTAACACCTTCTTTCTCCCAAGAGAGACATATTATGTGGGCCACTCCACTGCTTTCAGGCTCAAATCTCCTGATGAAACAGGGAAATTGCTCCATTTTGACATGTACTTCAGGGCTAACCCACTTTACTGATCCAGATTCTTTACTTCTGGACAGCCACAGAAGATTGCTATTTGGTTTGTGTTCTTTTAGTCTTTAAAAAAAAAAAAATTATTCACCCAACCTTTTCAACCCAGCTCAAACACACTGTAGAACATAATTTGGCTGTCTTATGTTAGAGGTATCTTCTTCCTTCTAACACAAGACCCCCACTGAGTATAGCTTTGTTAAACATTGACAAAAAGACACACATGCTCACCCAAATTCCAACGTGCGGTATCATTTACAGTCCGAGGCACTTGTCGTCAGCCCCTTTTATTACTGAGGGCTTAGAAACATGAGAGGCTTTGTCTCCATGAAGAAAAATGCCATTCTCTGATAAACATGCTGTGCTTGAAATAGAAATCTTTGTAGATGTTGGCGTTTGTATGTTGCGCTTGGAATTTGGGTTTATGAAATTATAAAACCCCCGAGGTTTGAGGTTTCCTACATCTTGTATGGCACTAGAAGCCAAAGAGGGCAACAGTGAGGAAAAAAAATAACTCGCTTTGCACACTGTGTGGGTTCATTGCAACATTTCATATTCTAACTTTAGCCTGTAACTTCACCAGGGACAAGTCATTAACCTTCAATTCCACACATTCAATAAGTCTGAAGGATATGGGGCATGTCTATGTCAGCCCACTATGCATTTCTACAGTTCTTTCTGTTCTGGTCTTGTCTTCTATTTCTTTTTCTGCACAAAGAGGCTCCTATGCATGACATAACCATCTAACATTAATATGAAATAGAGTCAGGGCCTCTCTCTTTTATACAGAAGAAACGCACAGTGAAAGAAATCAATACTGAGAAATGTTCAGAGGGGCAAGTGGGTGTGTTGTGCATGCCCGTTCCTGCACTGATCCAGGCTATTGTTTTTATTTTGTGTAATCTCACAAAGAGATGTGTTCAAGGTAAATGACCGACTGCGCTCTACAGTGAACAGCATGTAATAACCGATAAACGGTGGATGTTTCACAGGTAGGTACTGTGTTGCTCTTTGTACCAAATGATTTAGTGCGGCGTTGGTTCTGAATTCACAGCCGCATCTTAAATTTGTTGCAGCGCAGTCTAATCGGGAGTTCTCTGAATGTTACTGAGGAGAGGAGAGGGTAAAGGGGGCACAAGCACCAGCGATGTTCTCTGTTTTGTTGATGCCAAGCAGGTGTTTGACTTTATGAGAGCAGATGGTTCTATTATGCATGTCTGCTTTCCCAGCATGCTGCACAGTGTACAAGTCCCTGCCAGCATGCCTGCGTCTTAATGTGTGTGTGTTTACTGGGCCCAGTGGCAGACGGTGCACTGTCATATGTTGTTGTAAGGTTGGGGTTTTTTTGCTGATGTCTCAGCACTTATTTTCTGTGGTCTGTCCCTGTTTTTGTTTTTTTTCCGTTATTGCCTACCTCAGGGAACAAACGTGATCAGTCTAGATGTTCACTCATGCAGGTTTTTGATGTTTAATTATGCATGCCGTCAGATATGAATGATACTCTGAATACCTTTGTGAATATACCATCAAATGCAAAGTGCATTTCGATATGAAAAAGCACTTGTAGTGTCAGTCATATTGCCAAATAGATATTAGGTAGAGCAGATCGAATGCCAGTTTGCATCGTTTGACAGCAGTAAAATAGGATGGGCAATCAGGGCTTCAAAATGTCATAACAGCACAAAGGAAAAATCTGTCAAAAACTGCCTTAAAGGTATTTCACAGCATGCAGCCATCTGATACACCTTTATAGTAGTGTTCGTGGTTTTGTTTGACTTTTCTTGTACGTCACACTGAAATACACTGTAATCAATCAATCTTGTGATTAATTGTCTAGCCAGAAAATGAACTTTTTTTGCTAATTACAGCTTCACAGATGCTATGATTTGCTGTTTCATGTTTCATAGTTATTTTAAGAAAATCAATTATAAATCATTGTTTGAATGAAACAGGGTACTTTAAAGATGGCATTTAGAGTTTGGAGGAATTCTTTTGGAAGATTCTCGTACACTGCTCAAAAACACACAAAGTTGAACTTCATGGGTAATGATCTGGTCACTTAACTAGCAGAGGGGGTTGTTAATCAGTTTCAGCTGTGTTGGTGTTAATGCATTTAATAGGTGCACTAGATCAAGTGCCTTGGCTTACAGGTCAAGGCCACTGACATTGGTTCCCACCTCATCTTTTCTGAATGTTTTTTTTTTTTTTTACTAGTTTTGCATTTGATTAGCGTCAGTGTCACTACTGGTAGCATGAGGCGATAACCTGGACCCTACAGAGGTGGCACACAATCCTGTAGGATAGAACATCAATACGTGCCATTGCCAGAAGGTTTGCTGTGTCTCCCAGCACAGTCTCATGAGTGTGAAGGAGATTCCAGGAGAGACGGCATTAGTTCTAGGAGAACTGGACAGGGCCGTAGAAGGTCTTCAACCCATCAACGTGACTGGTTGTGTGCTCCTTTGTGCCAGAAGGTCAGGATGAGTGGTGTGAATGTTTCTAACCAAACAATCAGAAACATGTGAAGCTGGCCTGAGGACTCAACGTCCTCTAGTTGTCCCTGTGCTCAATGCCTGGCACCATGGAGCTTGATTGGCATTTGCCATACAATACCATAATTGGCAGGTCCATTGCTGGCATCCTGTGCTTTTCACAGATGAAATCTGATTCACGCTGAGCATATGTAGCAAATGTGAAAAGGTCTGGAGAAGCCGTGGAGAAAGTAGCATGTCCAGCATAATCTTTTCACTTAGATTTCAGACATGTCTTTAATTCCTGTAGGTTGAATGTACCTTTTCATCTAATTATATGGCATCCTTTCTTTCCTAAAACATGACCCAGTTCATATCAGTATAGATATCCAGCACAATTTTTTTCCTCATTGACATCTGATGAGAGCAGTGTATTATCTGAGGTTTGATAGGTTAAATGAATACTTCAGTAACTGAAGAAGAACCGCAGTACAAAATCACTGATGTGTATAAAAAAAACAACAACATGTTGCTTTTACAGGGTACATTATGCATTATTATCTTTCTGTGCCTGTGTCCAAACTGAGCCCTCACTAATTCTCCAGAGTACAATGAGTCAGCCAGTCAGAAAACCTAAGAAATGCTAGTGGCTGCAAGATAAATAATTTGCACGGTGTCATGTGAATATTTTTATCAAAAAGTTCATTTCAGTGCTGAAGGTTAGTTTTTTGAATATTCTGAAACGAGGGGGGAATTTATAAACAACCTTTAGTTAGCACAAGGTAATGCTGCCTTCCATACCTTTTTGATTAAAATGCCACATTAGGTCCTCTCCCTCCTCGTTCCAAGCATAAAGATGCAGTGTTTGTTTGATTTGTAATTTCTCGAATGTCTTCTTTAGAGCCTTGTATTGTTTCTGCAGATGTTTCAATTATTAGTTGCTCTTGCTTTGGATTTTACCCACAAACAAACAGTACCTTGGCATCAGTCACTGATAAAAATAAGTTTTATAGTCCAGCAGGTGTGACCTCATGCTTAATAAAACTACAGATTTTCATCCTTTATTTTTAATTATCTTACTGTTTTGTATTTGGAAGCATATCTTGTTCTCTTTGCTTCTTTTTCTTTTTTGAACTTCTCGTGTCTGTGAAGGTCATCTTTGTCATGTCTGGTTTTAGTAGAAAACAAACAGGAGCTTTTAACATTCTTAATTTTCCTTTTTTTTTCTTTTTTTCTTTTTCCAGATTAGAGACTTTTAAGTGCACTACGCAAACATCAACGTTTTTCACTTCCGGCTGTGTGTAACCATTATTTCTCTGTGAAGTACTCTGTAACTTGCGCTGTTAAACGGTGTTTCCCTCGGTGGCACATCTTGCTGTTGCAGCTGCTCAATCGGCAGGGGGAGCCATTGTTCCATTTCACATTCCACAGCCGCTGAGCCATGCCTTTCTCCTTCACGTCACAATTTTTAATGTTCACTTTATATTCATGTTACGGTCATGAATACTAATTTTAGAAAATCATTCACGTTTAAAAAAAAAAAAACATAAATGAATTGCCTTGGTGTACACATCCTCCCTGAGCCACACACATGTCCTTGTATATTGCACAGCCTGCACCCCTGAGGCAAGAAATCAATGGAGATGAATTTCCTAACGAGAGAGTTCCTCTTTCACTGAAATGTCTGGTCCTTCAGAGTGATGAGATGCTGCAGTCTCCTGTGACCAGCTGAGCTAGCGTTCCTGAAAGTCAGCAATGATTCTGGGGAGCAGCCAAACTGCTGCTGAACTGCTGAACTGTCTCTATAGTTGTCTGTGTTTGAGTCTGTTTTTCCTTCAAAGCTATCAGTAAAAGGGTGATACTGAGAAATAAGATCAGCCCTCCAACTAAGCACTTAAAACACTCCCTGGCCTACTACCCTGACTGAGGCAGTCTCCTCCTCCCAACCCATGGGTTGTATGCTAACCCATGGGTTCTAGTGCAGGCATCCATTACAATATGGGATTTCCAATGAAAGAAGAATATCTGTTGCGTGATTTGCAGGCGGATGTCTGACTTTTTTATCTTCAGCGTTGCATACATCACCACAACATCCCCTTTACCTAATCTTAAAGTAGAAGCTCCATCATTTAGACAGATTCCTTATTAAGTGTATCACACTTCAAGCCGATACACCTAATAACAAGCTAGGCTGTTGTTGCGATTTACAATGTCATTACACCGTCTCTGCGCCTGAGTTATGACTCTGTGGCTGTCGCCGCAGGTTTTTCATGCTCTGTAACTGAGAACTGACCTCTGGGGGGGGTTCCTTATGAAATGTCTGGTTTCACACCTCATCACGCACGACTGTCATCATGTTGAGCCGTGTCTGCCGTAACCTACCCTAACACTGCCAAGTAATTTAGTGTCTTGTGATATTCCAGTCTGTTGAGTCAGATTTTTTGTTCTTACTTTGATCTTTGATCAGAGCATTTTTTCCCCTACCTCGCTGTCTGCGATGACAAAATTGTTTTATTGTATCTTTATGTAAAACCAAAAAAACGCAACACTTCACCTTTGTGACCTTTTGCTTTAAATGTTGGTGTACAGCGTCTGATTTGGTGTTCTGGCAGCTCTTTTTTTTTTCTTCTGCGTGAAAAAAAAATCTACTTGAACGTGTGAAAACGTTTGTAACAATCCCGTCTCATTTTAACGACAGTATTTGTTAAAATGATCAAAGGCACTTGTCTAAATTTGGAGAGCATTTTTGTTACAGCTTGTTTATATCTATTTATGTCTAGATTTGTGTATGTAAGCGTGGGCTGGTGTCTGTGTCCCTGTGTGTAATTTAAGTGAGTGGGAGTCGTGGCGGAGTTCAGATTTCAGATTTGGTTTTGATGATAGTCAGACTTCTTTGTTGTGGTTTGGGGCACGGCTGCCCGAGGCCCTTGTGTGGTTCCCTGCCCTGTTCTGCTGCCACACTGTGCCTCAGACCAAAGACTGCATTTAACTTTTTACACAGATTGATTTAAATAAAGAAATAATGAAGAAAAAAAACAACCAAGTTACTCATTAATGCTAATTAGAAGTTTAAGATTATTGTTTGAAAATCATCAGTATGATTATTTTCTTTACACTCTTTTGATCTCCCTAATATGATTTTCTATTTTTGGATTGCTGGTCTAAACAACAGGAATACTCCGTGTTCAGATTTGTGGAATCTGGTGATGATGTTTTATTACAACATCTTTTTCTGCTTTTTGGCATTTGAAAAACATTTGATTAAGGATAGTTAATGGATTTTGGAAAATGCTCCATTGTTGCTTTTTAACAGACTCTCCCTTTGGATTTTGCTTCCAAGTGAAATCATTTGAGCAATCAGGCTTAAGCTGGTAAATCTGTTGATAAAAGCCTGACTAATGAATGCTACGTTTCATGTGCCTTGTAGTTTCCAAATTACAGTTGCAAAGAGGAAAGCGTATTTGCTGATAATTTTGACCAAATGATGCAAAGGCAAAAGTGAAGGGACAGTCAAGGTGTAAAAATTCAAGACATTTTTTAAAACAAAAATGTGCAATGAAAGTCTAAAATATGGGAAAACTGTCACCCCTGGGTGAAAACTGGGTGTTTTGACTAGTGCCACCAAACCCAGCCTCCTCATTAAGTCTGTTTCTGTCAATGTGGATGCTGCTGGCAATCAGCCTTTTCTGTCAATTATTCATGAGGAAGGTTTTTAAAGATTAAAACAATAATAAATCTGTCTTTCAGCCAAAGTACCTTTTTTCCAGCTATGAACGCTGTCGTTGTGCATTGTTATGTTTTTCTAACATAACAAAGTGACTCCAGTATGTCTGTCTGTCCTACACAGTAACATCAGCCTCTTGTTTCTTTCCTTTTCCCGCTAAATTAAAAAGCACCTCTGACTTCAGATTTACACATGGGTGTCATGTTAAAGTGGAAAAAACGACTTGTCCAAGTTGCACAGTTAAATTCTGAAGCAGCAGTCCCACCATTGTTGTTTCGTCTAGATTCATATACGCTAACTCAAACTTTAAAATGTGTGAGAAACAAGCAGTTGTGCCCTGAGCAGTTGCAGTGTTGAAAGACAGTTTATATACATCTTACAGCCAAGCGCCCAATAAAGCCAGTTTGTGTTACGCGTTGCTGTCTCTCTGCTGTCAGACAGCAGAACAAGTACAAAACAGTGGCTGAACCATGCCCATTCGAACGCCCTGTTAACTACCTGTCACCTACAGCCATTTTCCAAGCTGCTGCTCTTTTATTCTAAATCCTGATTTTATAACGGCAACACTGTTGCTGTGCTGTGGTTTTGGCTATATTTACGCAATAAGTTGGAAGCGACAGAATCTTTCATTCAGGTCTGGTTCCTCTGTGGTCATCTGAATGTGCTGCTGCTCCGCTCTGTCACTCACAGACGTGAAGCTGAAAGGATCGTGGGCAGCAGCACTTCTGCTGGAATTAGAACTACAGACAGTGAAACAGCCTGTTTGGAGCAGAGCTAAAATCAGGTTTATTATAGACCTGGTAGAATGAAGGATCTGTGTGGTATCCTGAGCTGAAACTTGAAGTGCACATTGTGGAGGAATGTGGGGCGATCTAATAACTTGTTAAAACAGGTATAACAGCTTTCCATCCACCAGTCTTTCTGAATTATCTTTCCAATGTGGGGTAAGAGGCTGGGCACACTCTGGACAGGTTGCTAGTCCATCACAGGGCACAGGGCAGGTATAATATGTCCTGTTTAATGTTGTTTGGCAGAGCACCACCAGGTCACTCTGTGCTTTGACTCCAGTGTGTTTTCCTCAAGCCGATTAGGTGTACAGACAGGAAGTTTTCCATATTCCTCCACACTTCCTTTCAGGAACAACAGAAGCACCGGGTATTGTCTTTTGAGAAGTTCAACCCGCTCTGATTCTAGTATGCAAGGTTCAGGCTCTGTGTGCGTGCGTGCGTGCGTGCGTGCGTGTTTTCATTAAACCTCGGAGTTGGTGTGGGATTAACTGGTTGTGTAATACATTGGTTTCTCAGCTCCCTCATAGTAGCTAATTTTCACATCTGGCCCTGCTTCAGTCAGAAGAGCAGACACCACTAATCCAACAGCCAGTCAGGTATAACTGCCATTTAACATCTCAAAATCAGTCAGGCCCAAAGGTGTCGGGCCTCTACACATCCCACTAATCGGATGTCTCTGGCTAGCTGTGTTTGCCCTATTCTCAGTGTCTCTGGGCATAGATGCAGTGTTTGAGCTGGTTAACTGCCTGTCAGTATGCCCTGTCATTGAGATAATAGCTGTTTTCTGTCTGTTTTTGTTCAGCCTCTAGGCATTTGTCATAATATGTAAGTCTTTGTGGTTTACTGCAGGGAGATTTACCTGCAGCCAGTTCTGCCTCAGAGAACTGCTGCTGTTGTAATGGAGCCTAAGGACAAACTAAATAGATTTAGTGATATTAAAATAATTTATATATTTTATTTTGATTTTGTTGTTTGTTCACTATTTTTAAAAAAAGTGTGTGTGTGTATATATATATATATATATATATATATATATATATATATGTGTGTGTGTGTGTGTGTGTGTGTGTGTGTGTGTGTGTGTGTGTGTGTAAAAGGTGAGAGCAGCTGACTTATTAAGTTTGTTTCAGCACAGGTTATACAGTCGTACAGTGTTCAGCATATTTCTGAGGTCTTGTTGGATTAACATTTTTCCATTTCAGGAGCACGCCAGGTCACCTTTCAGACAGGATCGGCTGCATGTGATTTTAGATTGTGAGTGATTTATGTATCCAGTAGACGCACGCAGACGCTCTCACAAAGAGAGGCTAAAAAAGCACCTCTTTGCATTTTAACTCAACTATTTCTTTTTCCACCCCTAGAACAATAAATCTCCTGTCTTACTGCACATGTTGGTGTCTGCAGCAGATTAGCCGGCTGATTTGAACTCTAAGGGTGGAGGCTTTTCTTGGGGAAATGATCTGGCTTACTACTGGCGCCCCTCGCTCTGCTCTTTTGAGGTGAAAGGGCTTAATCAGCGCTTTTGTTTTCACTGTTTGCATGTGTACACAGTTTTAGGGTACATGCACCGGGGTGATGGAGTTCCATATGGACATGTGTGTAGAGACGAGTGGTCCCAAATATCTTGTAAAACTGAGGAATGTGGTGGGAAAACATCCTATGCGTCCTGTAACTTTGTGTTAAGGTAGGAGTGATCTGACTAATTATGAATCCTTTCTGGTGACCCCTCGAAAGCCTTTGACTCACTCCAGTGTTAAAGAGCAGAAGAATTTGTGTCCTTTTAATTAATGTGTCTGGGTGAGTGAGTAAGTATCCTGCAACGTAACGCCAGTTTCCTGTTGAGGGGTCGGCTTGTGGTTTGCTCAGCACAAGGAAGGATACACGCATCACAACAGCGCAGGCATGGGATTAGCGCACTGGAGAGGAGACCGGGGTGACTTTTCTTTTTCCTTCTACGCCGTATTTTGTGTGGAGCAGATTCCGATTGACTGTAAACCGCTTTTCCCAGACATAAACGCAACCATGAGGAGAATTTGTAGCTGAAAGTCACATGGAGTAAAACTTTGGGACTCTCTCTGTTAAGAACACAGGAAACTACAGCCAGCTGTGATCTTTGGAAAGGAGACCGACTTCTGGGGCGGAAAGAAGCGCTTTATTTTCAGAGTAGGGTATATTCTCGCTTTGATAAGGACCCCCCCCCAACCAAAAAACAACAAACAAACAAAATAAAAACGCTGATTTGAAGAACCAAAAATATTTGTTGGATATTGGGTTTGCCCAGTCTGTGATCAAAGGAGATTTTTTTGAACTAGTTTCGCGCATGTGACCCTGTGATCTATGTATATCGAGTGACTCTTTGGGGATTCGTGAAATTTTATCTAAAAGATAATCAGACGAAATAAGTCAAATATGAGTTTTTCCACTGTTTAAATGTTTCCTAGAGGCACCTCTACTTGAATGAGCCGGTGTTCGCTAATATTTCGGTGTAAATTCCCTCTCTTACTCCCCTCTGAGTCTGATATAATTCTCCATTTATTATCAGACTATTAAGATGAACAAAGCTCTCCGCCCCGCTGTGCTTGCGTGCTGGTGCGGTATTTGCTATATGTTTGTTTAAAAGGGCGTGAGTCCTGCTGTGGCAGTCTCTCTTCCCCGTTTCTTCCTTTTTTAAGAGTTCACTATCAACACCAGAGGCGCGTCGTAGGGGTTAATTTAGCGCCGAGTAGGGCAGCGTGAGGGCGCACACAGTGGAGTAGTTGTGCCTATCACTCCTGCAGAGGCGATGCCCTTTTGTGGAAAGGTCTCTTGTCACAGAGGACAGACAGCGTTCACAGTCGGGACACGGGGACACAAAGAGAACAACTGCATTTTAAAAGCCTTCATTCTTTTCCAGCTGCCGCTGGGTGTTGACTGTGGGTGTTTGAGAGGATCGTTGTCGCCCTGAGAAAAAAAGTACAGACGAAGAATACGCGCCGTGAACGAATTGGGGGAATTTTATGGACAGGGTTGCTACAGTGCAGTCGATGCTGTCATCCACTCCACCTCTTGTCTGCTGTCCCGGCTCTACTAGGCTTGTTTTGGATGCGGAGAGGAACTTTTACGCATTGTTTTACGCACTGATTTTGAATTTTTTTCTTAATCATTGACGACTAAACAGGACACTGCCATAATGAACTCCGTGTCCCCGGTTCCTGCGGGGTAGGGGTCTGAACTCGACAACTTTAAAAAGAAGTCAATCTTTTCGTTACCTGCCTAAAGGATGCCAGTTGATAAGCACGCAAACATGGAGGAAAAACTATGGATACTGGAAGATCTCAATATGATGTACATTCGTCAGATTGCGCTCAGTTTGCATGTAAGAGAGAAGATTTCATTTTCTTATTGGCCATCGACTTTATCTGTCTTTCGCAAGTTGTTGTTTTGTTGTTGACACTGCTGTGTATAGTTTACAGCATTTCAAAGTTGGGTATGTCAACAGTGTTTTGTTTTTTGTTTTTTTCATTAATTTCTGTGTCCCGATTGATCCGCTGTGAGCACAACCAGTTTGGCCGATAAATGAAACCCTACTTTCAAATATATGCTCCCCAAAGTACAGTGCATCCTCTGTTTGAGTCTGCAGCTGTTGCAAAGTTTACAGAGGGGTTGTTTGAGGAATCTTTCTATGTGACAAACAAGTTGCACTGACGCTGGTGTGGGCTCTTCTTTTTACAGATGGCAAAGCTCTCACTGACAGCAAACAGAAAACAACACTGCATGCCATCCATTTCTCCCTCAGTGTCTCCCTTTCCAACAGGGGTTCACACACAGTCCACAGCTGCACATGTGGGCCTCACAAGTCCCTGTGGGAGTGTGCATGCATGTCTGTATGCGAGAGAGAGAGTGTGCTATTGTGCTCCGAGTAAGACACAGAAGGGAATCAAACCATGTGTAATTTGACAAAAGCTTTATGGAGCATGCACTATCTAGCCTCCTTCATTTTGCAAATCACCACTGTCTTTGTTCCTCTTTCCTGTTTAGAGGAAATACCTGAAGAATGAGTGTTTTATTCAGTAGAGTTAAAAGGCAGAAGAGACATATGGGCATTGGAAATGCTACAGGAATTTCAAAGAGATATTCCAATATACTTTATTTTCTGTCTGTATAAGCTGAAAAAAAATATTGCCTGAATGTGCTGCAGCTGTGTGAGAGGTTTCAAAAGCAGAGAGTTTGTTTCTCACCATGTCAACAGAACTTTAGTCCAAAAAGTCTTGCACTGTGTGACATTGGAGCCATATAAGAGGTGATATTACTCATGCTGTGTTGTACCTGCAAGCATTTTGGCATTGTTTTTGAATTTGAAGTGTTTCTTTGTTTGTGTACCCGTGCCAAGTGCCACAGAGCATGCCAGGTGTCTGGCTTTTCATCACATGAGGGGAGAATCTATGAAGTCATGGAGACTGCTGCCAACTCCAGTTTAAGTGAGGCCTGGTATATTCTTCAAACTAGGATGTGTTGGTTTCTCTGATTCTTGAACTGTCTTTGAATGTATCATTCAATTTGCTCAAGGATAAATTTATAATCTATCTGCCTAAAAACAGATACACAAGTTCTTACTGACAAGCTGATCAGACACTAATCAGGTTGTGAGTTGCTGCTACAGAGGCTCTTTTGATGAAGAATGCTGTTTACTGCTTGGACGTAGACCAGAAAATGGTGCTTTGTCTGATTATTAAATCTAAGGCATTACAGTGGAATGTAGATAACGAGGAGTTTCAGTCTCAAGATCTTTATGCGTGTAAGCATTGAGCCGCCTCGATTCCAGTTTAATTTTTGTAAATGCAATTACAAGGGTAGACATGTGCCATAACAAGATGATCGCCTCTAATTCAGCCATGTGGGAAACTTTTCTTGTCGCTTCCCCTGCTTCACAGGGAGTTCAAAGGTGACGTGTCAGCTGCAGCGAGACTTTACTCTGCAATAACCTGTGAGAATTTCAGTGTGGTGGATGGCCTTTCTCCATAATTTTGACTGTTAAACACTCACTTGTTTGCTCAAATGCTCATTCATTCACCCACCCCCCCTGCCACAATTTCTTCTGTGCCTGGGTGGTTTTATGAGACAAGGATTCTTTGACTGAGCTGCACTGCATGGCCCACACTGACTGTAATTTCAGCTAGCTATGGATGTTTTTTGCTCCAGGGTCTTTCATAAGTGTCCTTTAGGATCATCGGAGCTTGCAGTTATTACATGTGAGCCCTTTTCTCCTCCATGTGATTTTTTTCCCCCCCTGCGGCAACATAACTTCTATGTACAATATATCTGAGGCATGTAGAGGTAGTCCTTCTTTGTAATAGATTTTCTCCACTGATTATTACAGAAGTAAAGAGAGTATTTCAAAAGAAAAAAATGAGGAGATTGCACAAAGGTACGCTGAGGTGCTGACGCATTATTCAAACATTTCTAATTGAAGCGTTAGGAGGGAGGAAGGAACATTTATTTTCAAGCTCAGTAAGATGCAGCCTTTCTCCTCTTCATGTTTTAGCAAGTCTGTTAGAGTAGCTATTGCTACATTTGTGGTTCAGATGTTTTCAATATTCTGTCTCTTTTATGAGACCGTACCATAGTCGTGGTAGTTTCTTCTTTAGCTCTATATACATGTTAAAAGCATTTGCATTGCAGGATGCAGGATTTACCCCAAAGGAGACATAGCTGATGGGAAAACAGGAAATGGTCATGAGTAATTATTGTTTCCCACCGGGAGAGACAACATGATGTCATTGAACCCATTGACATTAATGGTCCTATATCCCCCATAATAACCCAGATATAACTGTTTTTTTCTTATTTACTTCATAATGATTGCTGGTTTCTGGTCTACTTCTTCTTCTTCTGAGTTACAGAGTTAAATGTTGACATTTGCAACTATGCTCCCAAGGTCTCATGTTGTTGCTCAAGTTGCAAATTAAGGATTTGTGCATGGTGCATCAGCCTGTATGTCAGTCATTGTTTGGGAAAATACAATTCTTTCTCTGTGTGAGCAAGTTTGTTGTCTTCCTACTGCTTTTCCTGCCTGTGACATCATCTGATTAAAGAATAATGAGATTCCCTTTTTGTGGGTTCTGCCGCAGTTGTTAGATATGATGTAGAAATGACCCAGCACCATTTGTCGAACATGTGGAGAGCACAATCTGGAAGCGTAGACAAGTAAAGTCAAAAACAGCTGCTGAAGAGCAGCAGTGACTTTAGTCATGTAGTCATGGTCAGTCATCTCTAACCCCGGTTAACTGTGAGCTCATATGGGGGGTGGTGGTGTGGGGTCATGTGGGAGTTTCTCTCTGCCTTACCCGAGAGTCATATTCGACTGGTCACACGCTCCCAAAGCCTAAAATTAGCTGAGGCCATGCCTCAGATATTTTTACAGATTCTGGACAGATCCATAAATATCCATCGGCTTATATTCACGTCTCTTTGTCTGGTCATCTGTCCCCTTGCGTGTATGTTGTCATGTGCCTGAAAACATGCTGCAACTATTTAACCGCACATACACACAAAGCGTTAGCACCGGTAGCAGAAATTTCTTAGCTCCAAGCCCTTTAGACCCCACCAATGCCATGCTTTCTAAATGGAGGCGGTGTTGGAGGGGCAAAGGGCAGACTGATAGCAGTTAATCCCTATCTGCCTCAGGACAGTAAACCAGCATCTTGGGCCCTGTAACTAGAGGATTTGATGCACCGATGACGAATGTGTAGAAAGATCAAAGGTTAATCTTTTTTTCTGTTTTAGGACAGAAATTGTGCAGATGTAGTCGTTCCACTGGCGTCCCTAGCCTGCAGTTGTTGCTGTTTAATTATTTTTCCTGTTGTTATACTCCTTCATCTTATTCTTGTGTGTTTCTAATGAAGCAGCAGCTTCATTAGAAGGGTATGGTGGGCTTGAATGCTGAAAGTCATTAGGTAAAATCTGCATGTGTGTGCATCTGTAGCTGTGCACGTGTGTTAGTTCAGCTGGGAGGCTCTTTAAGTAGCCTGTGTTACAGCAGACACAAGTGGAACATATGCTAAAGCTAACGGCACTTGTTCACTTTTGATACAGGATACACAAGTCATGTCTCAGCCAAAACACATTCCTCTGCAACAGACCACTTGATTGCGCTCCACTGCTTGCTGTGTGTGTATCTGTGTGCTTCTAAGAATGTGTGTAAGTAAATATTTGCAAAGAGTAATGATCCACTACTGTGAGCTATTTCGTCTTTTATTTAATTAGAGGCCTTTGGTTTAATGCCCTGGATTTCAGTGTCAGTGTAAGTTGTTATTTAGCTGTTTTCATTTGATCTGAATTAAGATGAAAGGTGTTGAAGTGATTTTCTGCTGTTGTGCTACAACCTAAAATGGGTGGAAATAGCCGCGCTTATTTACTTATTTACTTATAATAATCCTGTATATGTGTTTTAGCCTGATTGCTGTGTGTTTTTAGCATCTGTGCCATGGATTACTACAGTACTTTCCAGTTCTTTCAGTGCTGTATGCCAAAAGCAAGCACAGTGTGTGTGAGCTAGAGGAGAAAGGGGGCTTTGTATCACATCACACACACCCATTTCTTCTCACCAAGCCCTCTTCTCATTCTAGGAACAGCACGCCTAGCTCCTAACTCACGGCCATCCAGCTAACGTCAATCCTGCTGACTGCAGTCCAAATCAGGTGGCTCCCCTCCTCACGCTTGCACCCCAAAATTCCCTGTCCCCCATGGTTGTTACCACAGTGCTGTGTACCTCAGTCCTCACCCCAGGCATCGCCCATTCAGCGGTTAGTAGGAGCAGGCAGGTCTGAATAGGCACTCTGTGTGAGCAGGAACCAGTTAGATGCTGGAGCCTGAGCCAGCTTCCTTTGAAAAACAGCAGGCATGAGCCAGGAGAGTGAGAAGCAGAAAACAACATGCCAAAAGGTGTTGTTATTGGAACATGGACCTGCCTCCCTGCGTCTTTCAAGCTTGCCTCATTTTGTCATTCACTTTCCTATCCCTGCTATTTGTCTCCGAAGCTATTTGATAGCCTCACTCTGCTGTTCTCCTGTCTGCACAACCATCTCAGCTTTTGTCGCTTTGTTTTCTCCGCACACTGTGTTTTATCTAACCCTCAAGCATCACCTTTCTTTAATCCTCCAAAGAAAATTGGAGCTTCTTGAACTTGCCACTACAGGCATTATTCAGGCCTGCATACTGGATTTGATTCTCTGCTTGACTTTTTGTGCATTCAAGCTCACAAGTCAGCATTGATATTTAAAATGGTGTTTTCATTTGTAAAATGTGAAACTAAAAACATCTGAGCGTGCCGGGGCTGGTTATCAGATGGTGGGAGCACACAAAGTGTTAAAAAAAAGAATATTTGGTTGTGTGTTTAATTAAGCCAGTAGATGTTGCTTTTGTGCTTGCATCCATATGGATATAATTTATGCTTGCGAGACGAAGTCTGCATGGTGTTCATTATTGTGTGGAAGTTTATGGGTCTTGCAGGCCATTTATTTTATGTCTTTGATGAGGTTTATGTACTGTATGTGTGGGATCTTTGCAGTGTGGATGATCGCATTCAGTTTATTTATCTGCATTATGTTCATCGCTGTTTTTTGATCTTTGATTGTCTTAAAAGTGCTTGCATGCAGTAGGAGCTCCATCAAACAGGTGGAAGTTTAAAGTGATGGAGAACAAGTATGAGCAGTTACCCCCATTAAATCAATCCATTACCCAGTGTGAATTCCCCTGCACAAAGCATGAATAGCATCACTAATATAGAGCCCTTAAAGATGTCTCTTCAGGAGCAGCATGAGTTTGTGTTCATGTGTTTCTACAGGAGTCCAAAGTGCCTAATTGAATCGCTGCTAACTGCAGGATGCTTGGCCACTGAGTTGCAGCATGCATCTGAAGCGGCGATATATGTTTGGCAGCTGGAACAACTCTGTCAGCATTTGCAGAACTGCTGTCTGACCATCTGACAGTTCTGCCTTCATCAAGGACAAGAGGGAACTATTTAGCAGTCTGATTGTCACATCATCTGTGAGTCCTAGTATAATAGATTGTGGCTTGGTTGCTTTATTGTTAATGTTTGAGTCATACAAATGTAAAATGACAGAAAGCAACCTGGCCAGCTTGTGTTTTATGCAGCTTGTCTTAGTTCTGTGGGTAGACGATGAATGGCTCTGCTGTAAAGGGAAACCTAAAGGCACAGGGGAATTCCAGGGTTTGGAGGCGGGTCACAGCAGAAGCTGGGGCTTAAGACTGAGGTAGATCTGAGGGCCAAGGCTGGTGAAAGGGGCCTCTTGTTGTGGTAGAGGGGTGTTGATTGGCATGGCGGAACTGTATGCCTCCCCCAGCCATGTCCCACACAAACTCTACTAGATCAAAAAAAGCACACTGTCTCATCATGATGAGATCACTGGAAGAAACTCTCCAGCTAGATGATGTCATGCTACTTTTTTGTAGTTGGGGTCAAAAGCTCATGGTGACAATAAGAGGGTGTGTGTGTGTTGAATGGGTGTATATGCTCCTGCTGGATGAATGTGACTGGGGTTGTTGTTCTAAAATCTTTGTTTTTAATCTCTTTCCTTCCTGCCTATACTTACACATATGCATGCAGTTGTGATCAAAGGTTTATATCCGCTCATCATGGGCATGAATTTCATGGTAATTTTGGGCTTTTAATGATTTATTTGAGCCGTTCTTGTTCCATGGTAATGATTGCACAAGTTTGGATTTATTTGGAATTTTCTCTAATCTGCACAGGGTGTACATACACTCACACTAATATTCGGTTAAATGTCACTTAGCACGTCATACCGCAACCAGATGCTTTTGGTAGCCATCAGCAAGCTTCTGGCATCTTTATGGCTGGATATTTGTCACTGAATATATTTCACTGTTCTTGGCAAAATTTATATAGTTAGTTTTCTGGTATAGACCCAGCTTTTGAGCATAGTCCACAAAATCTTCAGTGCAGTTTCAGTCGGGGCTTTGGGAAGGCCTTTCCAGTAGCTTAATGTCAGCTTGCTTTATCCATTCCAGAAATAGCTTTGATATGCATTTTGGATGATTGACCTGTTGAAACACCCAACTGTGTCCAAATTTCAGTCATCTAGCTTTTGATTTGAGGTGAAGTTTAAGAATTTCTCCTTGACCATTATTCCATCTACTTTGTGCAATGTACCAGTACTACTGGCAGCAAAACAGGCCCAGAGCATGATGCTACCACCACCATGCTTGACAGGTGGTACAGTGTTCATTTTCTTAGTCCATGGCGATGTAAAACTCACTTTACTGTGGACAGTGAGATTGACACAGCAGTTTCCAGTTCATGGCAGACTTAATTCCTGGTGGTTCCTGACCAATTTCCTTTCATTGAAGGGTAGCAGTTTGGGTCTTTTTCCAGACCTTGCCATCGCAGAAGCTTGTTGATGGCTACCAAAAGCATCTGGATGAGGTGTAACTTGCTAAGGGACATTTAACCGAATATTACTGGGGGTGTATGTACGCTTTTGACCCTGTGTGGATTAGAGAACATCTAAAATGAATTCAAACTTGTACACCCAATTCGTGTTTTTTAAAGTCATTGATGGTGGATGCTGTGCAATCATTCTATCCTAGAAAAAGAACATTCAAAAACCACCATGACGTTCATGCCCATGATGAAGATATTTAAACTTTAACCCCTGTGTGCCTTTCTCTACCCGTAGAATAGTGAACCTATTCTTTAATATTACTCAGGTAATGAGTTTACATATGTCACAATATGTTTCTAATCTTGTGTTCTTTAGGAGATGAAAAGGTTAATCTATCTTATCCTCACCAAGACTAAGGAGGTGGACGGGGATTCTTATTGGCTCTGTAGAGGAGCATGTCTTGGTATGATTGGCTGAGACAGATGGCTAACTTTGCCGAAGACCCCTGCTAAACCAGTCTTCTCTGAAGCACTGTGTCATGGGTCAGCACGTCCCCATGCACAGACCGCTGCTGGGTTATTACACAACTACACGAGTCAGTTTACTGAGGCACTATTTTAGGCCTGTAATAACACACACAGCTGATGTCCTCATGGTTGGTGACCAAAGCTGTCCCTGTGAGATCCATGAAGATTGACAGTGAGTGTATATATATAACTGAATGCAATCACTGTTGATGTATCTTGCATAATTTTCCAGGCAGTGTGTTTTATCATGCCGGCTGTTAGATTTCAGGTGTTTTAGTGATAATGAATGTCAGGGTCAGTAGTTTTGCGTCTTTAACAAAATAATAATTTAAATAATATTTTATATAATTCAGATTTACAGGCTGCTGAAGCTTCATGGTATTGTTAAAGCTGTACTTAAAATACACAGTCATGAAAGATGAATGAATGCCACTTCACATTTTATAATAATCTTTAACTTTGTAAAGTTTAAACCATGAAATAATTTACTTCATTTTTTTAAAATTGAAGTGCCTTGAACCTTCTGACAAATTAAGAAAGGGAGATGAAATATAAATTTGTATATCCATCCTTTTCAGGGTTGTTGGAGCCTGTCCCAGCTGTCTTGGGGCAAGAAGCAGGGTACACCCTTGACAGGTCACCAGTCTGTTGCAGGGCTAACATATACACGGGGAGAACAATCAAACTCCACACAGAAAGACCCCGGCCTAATGATGGAATTGAATTCAGGACCTTCTTGCTGTGAGGCAACAGTGCTAACCATCGTGCTGCCTTCAGTTTGCATATATATATATGCAGTCTTAATTTATATATATTTGGTCTACATCTGGCATTTATGTGAGAGCATGTCTGACTGTGTGCATCAGGTTTTTCAGTAAAATAAATATCACATTGAACATGTAGAGGACTCAAAAACTCATGTATCAAATATGATACACTTAACTACACAACGTTAAGAGTTTTATGTTATATACTCTTTTATCAGAGTCTAGTCTATTCTCAGCGCTACCTAAAGGTTAGATAACTTTCACACAGCCATTAAGTGTCTGAGGCAGCCTGACACTGGGAGTAGGTCAATGATCCCGTTTGTCTGTAGATGTTGTCATGTTCTCTTAAGGCCAACAGGGGTCTTGTAGGCGCTCCATCTTGAAAACAGAAGCTGGTAAATTCCATGTCATATTTTTAAAAAAGCTTTGGGCTTGATTCATCATGCTTGATTTCTGTAATAAACTAAAACCTAACTTAATAAAACAGCAATTTTAATTTAGATAGAATAGAGGACACGCAGTAAATTTTAATTCAGTGTTGTGTATGCTGCAGTTTAGTTTAAGCCACACGAACTGTAGTATTTGGCTAAATGATCGACAATAAGGACTGTGCCACAGTAAAGCAAAGAGTCATCTAGCTTACTAATAACTTACTTTTTTTTTTTATTGTGACTACTTGTACCTTTGCAATAAAGAAATTGTAGCTTAATGATGGGGTTGGGTGCTGTGGGTTAGTCTATGTTAAATTGCCTTGAGACCTCAACCAAAAGGCTGTAAAATGTAGGAGAGAGAAACACAGGCCTGTCACGAAACTTTGCCTGAAACTAAAACAAAAGTCAGAATTTTAATATCCGTTTTTGTTTTTCATATACCATCCCTCCTTTAGGCTATGATTGTAATTAAGATTTCATTCTAGTTCAAGCTGATGAAAGATTACAAATCAAATTGAAACCATCCAGAAAAATCTTTCTATAATTAGATGCACGGTTATAAAAGGCTCTCGGCAGAAAGGAAAGGCACTTGAGGACATACAGTAGCGGCAGAAAGGAAGGGAAATACTTGTTTGAGGACGAGGGCTGTTGTTATAGAGTCAATAGGAAGTGCTTGAATCGCAGAGGGAGAGAGCTGAGGAGGCTGGTCTGGCTGGAGGAATTTCCTCTCATCCTGTGAAATGCAGCGTAATGACACAAATGCTATCATTCATTCGGCTGGTCCCTCTGAGTTATGCAACATTAGAAAGCTGAACCTGACCCTGTGAGCATCCGATCTTTTGCCATACTCAGTATATGTACTGCCATTTGCTAAACATGGACAGTTCAACCCACCTGCTTTTTTTTGTTTGTTTGTTTGTTTTTGTTAAATCTTTGCATCATTGTTTCGGTGCTGGTACTCACGCTTGTTGTTTCCTTTCAACTGTGAGTGAAAATTTGCCCCAGACAGCAACTTTTATGGCTGGCTCCTGTCACAGCTAGTTGCTGATTAAACTTTAATCTGATTAACTGGGGGATATTTACAGCTCTGAGTGTTACGCTATCAAGGCTCATCTTGTTTTTGTTGCACAAGACTAAACTCACAGAGAGATGAGTTGACTGGAGGCAAATTTTAAGTACAGTATCACGATGTTAACATGTTTGTTTGGTACGCGGTGCATTCGGCTTTTGTGGGGGTGTCCTGGGCTCCCACAGCAAATGTCCTCGGCTAGAGCTAAAGAGCTGTAGTTCCCCATCCAGATGCACAGATGCATCATTGCCCTGTTGGAATGGACTTTGTTGCTCTGTTTCTGTTAGCCAAGACTGCCCACAGACTGACTCTCTCTTCCTCCATCCCAATCCTCCTACATGTCATCTGCTGCATCTCCTGACTGCATGTCTCATTCCACTTCTCAGCCCTCCCACAAATAACACACAACAAAACAACTGCGTTTTTTTTTTGTCTTCATTCCCAGAGACTGTATCCAATCCACTCCTCTGATTCTGATCCTCTGGCATCTCAGAAAATATTAAAACAAAACTAGGGCCACTTTTGATGCTCTGTGTTTATTTCCTGCAGATATACAATTTCATAATATCCTCCTTGTGTTTTAACAAATAAAAAACATCCTGAACGCTCTATTATTAGTTTAGCAGCGTGGATTTCCTGGAGCCCAACTCTCAGTAGTTAGTCGATGCACCCTCACCCCTTGCTTTATTCCCACACCTAACTCTGGCTGGGCTCATCTGTGTTTTCCGTTTCTGTCCACAAATCACTCCCATATATCATCAGCTGACAAGCCGATGCGCTCCGCTGCTCCGCAGCTTCCCAGAGTGCCTGCATGGGTTAAGCAATGAGCTAAGGCAGCGGCAGGCATGCAAAGACAAAATGCAGAGTTAGAACCATAAATATATATTTTTTAGGTTGCCCAAAATGATAAGTTGCTCTGTCAGTGGAGTTACACATGCATTTCTACTTGTGTTGGCTGCCGGCTAATGTTATTTTGTCTGCATTGTGATGCCTTTATTGAAAAATTCAAGCTACAGTTAAGATTAAGCAGCTCATTACTGCAAGAATTTATAGTATGCTGGTACTAGATTGGCTGTAGTACATTATTTTTAATACTAAATAGTATTGCATAATATTCTCATAGCATACATAAATGTGACTGCGCCTCTTATCAGAGAGTGACCTGCTGCATATAAATGGAATTTCATTTATATGCTGAGCTAAAAAAGCTGCGTTTGTCAGTATGTCTCAGCTCTGTCGTTTCGCAGCAGCTGTTTCGTGCCCTCTAAATATTTCCAGCAGCTCATAAAATAAAGGATTCATCTGACTTTTTCCTTTATTTAGCTTTCTTCAAAAATCTGATATTAATGCATCCCGACTCTTATAACCATTCACTATTTGAATTATTGAAGCAAGGATATGAGAGAAGATGGATGTTTTGTCTGTGTCGTGCAACAGTCCAAAACAGCATATTGACAGTGCTTGTGAAGAAAAAAAAGTTGAGTCATAACTTAAAGGAGAAAAAAAATCTCTTTGCCACACTGTAGGCGGTGTAGGCACAAAGCAGCCACGTTACATTTTATGAACACACTTGTACAACCCACTTCAACTTTTGGCCAAATTTGGAGCTGCCCAAAAATCCTGCTTTTGTCAGTTACTCCTAAATATTTTGTAAGATTTTGGAAGACTACCATTGGAAAGGAAATACGTGTCTGCGTAGAGGCTACGCTGTATTTCATGACAACAAACTGCTAAACAGTTTTTTTTTAGAGATATGTTTGATAGATTTGTTTGTTTGTTTTTAAATTATATGCCAAAAAGTGATTTATAATAATTTAAATTCCTGCAATAATTTTTTTTTTGTTGAGGGGGATACCGGAAGTCGTTTTTTTGGCACGTCACCCACGGCAGTGTCCATGTGATCCTGCTCCCACGGGACCCGCGGGGGTCCCCGGACTCCGCATTAAGAGTCTTAAAATGACAGTTCACTTTTCTCTGCGCGCAGCTACACACAGATTACACACACACAGACACACACACACACCCGCCTCCTCAGAAGCGGCTCTCGGTTGGTCCATCAGCCGGTCAGTCTTCATCCTTCCTTGTGCTGGTGATGTTGTGTGTGTGTGTGTGCGCAAGTCCCGACTGGAGCAGCGGAGCTACTCGGACAGCGACAATGAAGACTGTGACGGGAATGAAGACGGCGCAGACGGGCTCAAACATATGACCGCTATTCGTTCTCCCCCCAAAACCAGCGAGCTTTGTGGTTTCTGCGCGGATGCTTAAAACTTCTAAAGTCAATCAGCGGGACCTATTTTCGGCTTTTCAGTGGGTATTTCATCTTGCCCATAAATGGAGGTCCCTCAAAGGGAAAAACTGAGTTGAGGTCTTTCACGTTGTGCGTGTGCGAGACGCTGAACGGACTCTGCTGTTGCGTAAAGCCCCCGTGCTTCCAGTTTGGAGAGTTGGAGGAGAGCGGAGTGCTTCTCTTTGGTTAGGATGAACAACTCAAAGAATCAAAGGGTAAGGTTTGCTGTTTTGCTTACAGTGGAAAGACTGACAGCGCTTGCGATGGAATTGAGATTGTTGTTTGTATAGCCCAGTTACACTCTGGTTTGACCCTCATGATCGTACACGAGCCCTAAAGAAGCCCGTGTTGATAACGTGGTGCTTACTCATTCAATATTCTGATGGCATCAGAATATTGAATGAGCCAGTCCTGAGTCAATAAGCTCTTTTTTGTTTTATCTTAAAATCACAAGTTTTACAACGTCGCTCTCTCTGGTGCCATGCTTGTTGAAGAATATTGAAATAATAAACACTGATGTACCAAAGTAAACAGTAATTGGCAGTAAGTACAAGTTTACAAATGATCATAAGATTGTGCTACAAGTACATAACTGGTAGGCATATGGCCCTGGGAACATTATTATTATTATTATTATTATTATTATTATTATTAAAATAACTACATTTCCCAAGAGCTTAATGACCTGTTCATTGATGAAAGCAATACATCACTTGTTTTTTTGTTTGTTTTTTTTTGTCACTTTATATAATGATACTGTGTGTACTATTACTAGGGCTGGTAACTCAATTTATTGTTGTGGCAGCACTGTGCCATCACCCAGCCTCTCAGAGTGAGAGAAACTTGACAACTGTGGGACATTACTGCTGTAATGACTTACTTCTCCCAGTCATGAACCTTTCCCTTCACTTGTGAACAAATCTTCCCTGAATGGCTTGAGTTGGCAGGACAGAATTAGCCACAATTACAAACTTAACATGGGCTTTGAGAATGCCTTCACATGTTAATGTTTTCACCTCTATAAAAAAATAAAAATGACTGCTGTGGAGTCCATAGCATATATAATTTCAGTTTCAGTTCACCATGCTTTCCACAAACACACAGACTAAACCACAGGGGGGAAAAAACACTTGGAGTATGGCCACCAAAAAAAGCTTTCCTCAGTATCCTACGCTTTTAAGTACAGAGAGCCTGAGTTTGCCTGACAGGCACACGCAGACTGGTAAGACGACTTGATGTCAATGTACAAATCAACAAAACAGCAGCGTCGTTCTCCCTTCATGGCCTCACTTTGGCTACATGAAGCTGCTTCCTTTTCGTGTGTGTGTGTGTGAGTGTGTGTGTGAGAGAGAGAGAGTGTGTTTAGATTTTCATTGTAAAGGTCACCTGCATCACTCATATCTGGATTGAAAGAACAAGACAGATGTGATCTTTCCACTCTTGGCATCCTTCTGTGTGTGTCTGTGCACCACAGTGCATATAAAACTCAAAGCAGTATGCGTTCATTTTGTCCTGACTACTGTTACAGCCACAGCCATCTCTGATCATTAGCACTGAAAAGGTCACTGATATGTCACAGCTCCTCCTTAGTGAGACCATGTGACACCATCAATGCACAGTGTTCATGCTGACTGTATCATTATTGTTATTAATGCTGTAAATAATGTTAATATTTTAGTGTTGTTGGTATGTGATGTACAGTTTTATATGCTGCTGTTAAACAGATTCTTCTCGCTTTTAAGTTCATATCACGTTGTGCTTTTCAACGCCTTTGCTATTATACAGGGAGGAAAAAACTCAGCATCCTGTGCCATTTCCCTAGCTGAGGAATCTTTGGGCCCTTGTCTTACAATCAATAACCACTTACTGCAGAGGAGCTCTCTGCAGTCGAGTCTCTGCCTCTCCACAGCCTTCTATCACTCTCTCTCACTGTCTCTATCGAGATGTGAATCTCCAGTGTCTCCTCTGGTTGTATCTGCCTGCCTTTCCTTTTCCACTTTCCTCCCCAGTCCTCATTCACCTTTGCAGTCACATGTTATTTCCTTGCTGGCCTGTCTCTGGATTGCTGTGTGCCTGCAGTAGAGGTCATTCGGTTTCCACTGCTGATATTGTCCATTGCTTTTTCCCTATAGGAGGTGGGGCTGCAAGAGAGAAACACAGGGGGGAACTGCAGCCCATTACTCTGTGTACGACAGCAGTTGTGGAGTAGTGTGTGTGTCTGTGTGTGTGTGAGAGTAAACCTCTCTCATTGAGCCGGTTGTCCAAGAAATTGTAAGAAAAATGAGCCACTTATACCGTACTCCACCACAATATTGCTTTGCCGCCCACCCAATTATAGATCTTTTAACTCCAACTCATTCATATACACCCTTTCTCTCTCTGGGTTACTTACTTTCCCACAGTCTTCTTGCCAGCTTGAGTGCTCCTCTCTGGCTTTTGCATTCTGGCTTCATTGCCCAAACGAATGCTAAACAAAGCAACTTCTAAAACTGTCTCAAAGTGCCATGGCAGCGCTCTCGTAGTAAATTTCATTCCAAATTTAATTTCTTCACGAGTGCCTCAGAATGAAAGAAGAAGAGACAAAAGCAAGAAAATAGATCAGACTAGATTGATCCACAGTGACATACCTGTGTAGTCTAAGAATCACATTGGAAGGTGTGTATTTTGTTACACAGTAGACAGGTGGTTCAGTGTGATGATGCAGATAAAGTAGATGAGGACAAGTGTGATGGACAATCACAAGTAAGGCAGGTAAACAAAGAGACAGACAATTAAGGAAGGGTGATAACTTCACGATGCAGAAAGAGATTGTCAGGGGATTGATGGTCATTGAGGAAAGAGCTAAATCCCAGACAGCTCATCAGACAAGCTCATCAGACTAGCGGATCAGAGTCGGGCCCAATCCACGTCCATCTATCACGTCTGTCTGAGGAAACAGATGCCGGTCTGTCAGCCGTTTATACATCCCTACCTGACAGGACATCCTCTACCTGCTACGAGAGGTAAACAAATAGATTTTCATATGCCAATATAATAACAGCTGGTAGTCAATTAATTGATCTGTTTCCCCCTCAGTCATTTATGTTGATAGAAGCTTGATATTCTGAGCAAACACAGCCTGCCTGTCTTTTATGCAGAGGCAGCATATTTTCAGCAGAGCAGCAGTTCGCTTTCACCATTATAGCTCGCTAACGGCATACCATGAATGAATTATGTACCTGAAGGTGCAAAATGGCAGCATATAGTGTATGGACCCTAATTGCAAAATGGTGATGTTCACAGATACATGTGCACAGAAGTCACTTAACTAAGTTCAGAATAACAGCTTTCAAAAATGAGTCACGGTAGAGGACAAGCTTGTCTGTCTTGGTTATGTTTACTCAGTGGAATTGCTCTTGTGATGCCGATGGGACCGCAAAATGAGTGCAAGCGTGCACAGTAGATATGTGGAGATCACATGCGATGGATAATCCATCTTTCAGCTCGTTCCCATGAGCCTCTGATGAAATGCTAGCATGGCTATATAGAATCGATAATAATAATAATATGAAAGATTTAGACCTCGCTCACAAAAAGTAAACACATTCTCTCTACACATTGTGCCGCTCACAAGAATATTGTGGGCTACGATGAAATCTTGCAGACATGCTGTGTCTGTGTGCCTCACATGTGTGACAGAGGATAGAAAATAGCCGGTGGATTTTGCTCAGCAAGTAATATGGAAACATCATGGGCACACATGCTTACTAATTTTAAGTGTTCTGCTTCTATCAGCTGTGAAATGTATTTAATTGCATGTATTTGTCTCCGTGTACGAGGGTTTCTGTGGGCTGGAGTAGAGCCTCCATAAGTACTTTAGCCTTAAGCAGTGAGTGACCTGTGACCTCTGTCTTTTTACAGCTTAACCAGTTCTGATATTTTTAGATATACTGAGCCAATAGCCAAGCATGTTCCTTAAGTTTGAATTATCAAACACAGTTAATGTTTACTCTGCTGTCCTGCTTTTACGTTTCACTGTTGAATGCCATATTTCACTCTAAACAAGACAGGAAACCTTTCTCAGATGCAGGTCTGTGAGCAATTTACAATTGAAACCAACTGCAGTGGTTACTAAGGAACTTCCATCACTTCTTCTTTACCTTGGATAAATACCAGCACAAGTGGGTGTCCAGTATTGTATCAAAGGTCTTCGAGCAGTGAGCTGTGGCTCATGATGTAGAGCAGGTTGTCCACTGAGTAGTGGTCTGATCCCCGCCTCCTTATGTGTGTATAATAATGTGTGAATGTACCTTGCAGCAGCATGCACTCTGGGATGTCAATAAGACTGGAAAGGCGCCATATAAATACCCTCCATGCATCATTATTATCAGTTTCAAGTGAGCTAACATGTTTCTGAATTGTCTGTGCACATTGAGAATAGTGCACCTAACCTTTCCAGATAAATGCCTGCTTATTTTCTGACAGGATGTGAGAACAAATGGGATTCAATGTGAGCACTGATGTAGGAGCCTGTGTGTATGTGCGTTTGCTTCCAGCAGATTTACATGTCAGCAGAAAAAGGCCGTACATTGTTCTGTTCAAGATAAATAAAATTGTCGAATTGTCTGTCTCCTTGCGGATTCTCTCTTTGAAGATACATGCCTGAGTAAATGACTGAGCGGAAGTTTTTGCACTATTTTCGTGTGTGTGGATGTAAATACGAACACCTCGCCGCCACCACTGGTCTGTTGAAGATGTTCTGTACGGCAGAGATAAGAAGCGCACGCAGACACGCGCGCGCTTTCCGCGATTAATTATGCTCCTCGTGCTCTTGTTCTTTTCGCTTTTCAATCTCAGTTGCCCTTATCCGCCTTCCTGTCTTCCCGACTCATTTTCTCACTGTCTGTCACTAAACTGACACACATTTGTGTGCACACATGCACAGGGAGACTTCAAGGGTTAATGTGGACCATTAGTAACCAAAGCAGACTGTAAGTGCTGTAAAGTGGCGCAAAGGCACAGGCAGGCTTGTGGACAGTAAGTGGGTCTCACTTTACATGTGTTTCCCATGACATTGATATGACTTCCATTAATCAAGCCACTGAAACAAATACTGCTTTTACTATCTGTGATACCTTCCTTAGCGCTGGGATCTAGGAGTGTGGCTCCTTCAGAATGATGTTAATTAAGGATGCCTCATAACATAACCTATTTTTTTTATATATATTACAGTAGATAGTAAAGGCAGGTCGATCATAATGCTTCTTTTTATCATCTTAAAAGCTAGAGTCAGCTCCTGCACACACTGCTTCCAGCCTCATCTGTCCCTTTTTTTTTTTCTCTTTTGTCATTTCACCCTCGGGGCAAAAGAGCCAAGGGTCAGTGTAGTGATATCTGGTTCTTCCCTAAGTCAGCTCAGTAATCCAGCAGCTTCATGAATATTATAATGAACTCACTTCAGAGCTCTCGCTTGTCGATAGTGGTTCACGGACACACATACACATACAGGAGCACACATTACTGCTAAAGGCCGTTTTTGTACTGCCTTGTCAGTACGTCTTTTTCTTTATCTTTCTAGTTTATAAAACCTACGTGGCAAACAAAAAGCATCACCTCCTCTACATTGGATCTCACGTGGGGCAGGCTCGTGAGGTTATATACGCATGCGAGTATTTGCAGTACTGTGCAAAAGTTTTAGGCAGGTGAGGAAAAAATGCTGTAAACGAAGAATACTTTCAAAAATTGAAGTGTTAATAAATTATTTTCATCAATTAACAAAATGCAGTGAATGAACAAAAGAGAAATCTAAATCAAATCAATGTCTGGTGTCATCACCCTTTGCCTTCAAAACAGCATCAATTTTTCTAGGTGCACAGTTTTTGAAGGACCTTGGCTGGTAGGTCCTTCAAAAACTGGACCTACCAGTCCAGTCAAAAACTGGACTGGTAGGTCCAGTTTTTGACTGGACTGGTAGAACCACATCTTCTACAAGATGTGGTTAGTTCTACATCTTGTAGAACTAACCACAGATCTTCTGTTGATGCAGACTTCCTCACATCCTTCTGTCTCTTCATGTAATCCCAGACACACTGGATGATGTTGAGAACAGGGCTCTGTGGGGGCCGTACCATCACTTTCAGTACATCTTGTTATTCTTTACACTGAAGATAGTTCTTAATGACTCTGGCTGTATGTTTGGGGTCATTGTCCTGCTGCAGAATACATTTGGGGCCAATAAAAAATTATTTATATTTCTGAAAGCATTCTTTGTTCACAGCATTTTTTTTTTTACACCTGCCTAAAACTTTTGCAAAGTACTGTATTCTAAATAAGGCAGCAGTAACAGTGATGAATAATGGAGAGTGGTAAAAGCTGCCTTAACTGCAGATGTCTTGGCACACCTCGAAAATACAGACAGAGGAAACAGCTCATGTATGATTTGATCCCACTGATTAAGAGTGAAAGAATCAGCAGAACCACAGTGGATTAGCAGACGGGGCTTTGTGTATAAGATTGTTAAAAGTTTTGCCACATAGCAAGCAAGCTCCCCTCCGTCCACATTTGTTACACTTTTAGTGACTTTAAAGTGAATTTTTATGAATATGAGTGGAGGGCTAGAAGCATTCACATTAGTGTGGTCTTGGCCTCGCATACTTAAAACTCAACTGCATCACTCCGTGCATGTCTGCTGTACAGCAAAGAGAGCACAAGACAACAGGGGGGAGTGTTTGTCAGGCTTAAATGCTAGTTAGGGCAGCTGAGCTAATTAGCCCAGATTTCCTCGTCCTGATTCAGAGAAGGAAAGCTCTGGATTACTGAGAGTGTGTCTCCAAAAAATGTGCAAGGCTGTTGAAACTCGAGGGATTTGCAAAAGTCAGCTAATGAGAGCTTCACAATTCACTTCGAGTGTTTTGATTGGTTTCTAATAGTGAGATAACTAGTCACCCCTCACCCACTCTGAGGATGAAAAGAAGCTTAATGGTATGGGACCCAGCAGGAGGTGCCTCTCTCTTTCAGTAACCTGCTACTGTGACCTCTTGCCCTTCTAAACTCTCCCTTTGTGCCTTTAAGCTGCTCCTCATTTGCCATTTGTCCCAGTGCCCAGATTAATACTCCACCATGTGACCTCATAAATATTACAGCCGCAAAATATCTCACTGAGAGACACTAGGGCATCGCAGAAAGGAAGAAGAAACGAAACACTCGATTCAAGTAAATCATGGAATATTGTTGACCAAACAAAGCAAACATGTGAAAAAGGAGGGCAAATATTTTAGCCTGTCAACTTAAACATGTAAACATCTAGATCCTGTCTTTGCGTCCTCCTCCTCTTCCCACACTCATCCGGGGTGTGAGGTAATGTGTAATTCGGAGAGCCGTCAGTCAGCATGACAAATGTTCACGCGCACGCCGAAGTTCTTGGGAGATTCAGATTAATGTTTTTCAAGGGAAAGCGTTGTGTCACCTTCCTCGCTTAGGCCCTTCACAGCCATATATTAGCTCGAGCGCTAAGTGACACAGCCAACTTCCACTCACAGACTAACACCCCCCTTCAAACCTCAACTTCAGGTGATGGGAAACGAGCAGGCTCTGAAAACATGTGAAAAATTCCTGCATAGTGCGGATTAAAATGTCACGATGTTTCAGGGTTGTTGTTTTTTTCTTTTGCCTGGTGGGGGTCTGTTAATGTGATTAAATCCCTTTTCCTGTATCACACCACTTCGATATGTACTGGCAAAGTCCTCTCATTGAGAGACATCAGAGCGGTCTTTGATCATCAGCTTAAAAAGATCTGTTTCATACCGATTCCTCTTTCTAACCCCTTTTTTTCCTCCTTCTCTGCCCGAGTCTTTGGTTTACAGGAAAAGTTAGCTAATCAGTTAATAATAATGTGTCAACTTGTCTAATAATCAGTGGCTGTTCCAACATGCAGTGCACAACGCTTGCTGTGTTGATAAGGTGTCTCTGATAAGGTTACAGTTTTTGCTGGGTGTGCGTGCCTGCGTGTGTGTGTGCGTGTGTTTTTAATTTGTTAACTGCCTCCTGCAGCTGCCAGACAGTTCAGTCAGCCAATTACTATCATTAGGGCTCCTCTGTGACTGTTTGATTGGAAAGAAGGCTGCTTGGTCTGTCCCCTAATTCTCCTAATTTTGAACATGCAGATTGTGTTTTCTTCATTTTAACATTTCTTACAGAAGTTTTTTTTGGTAATGTTTTTGTAGCAATGCTTTTAGTTTCGGACTTACAATCCGCTCATTTGTGTGCAATCCATGGCATCATTTCGTGTTTTCAGTGCACCCCACTTTGTTCCCTCTGGTCCTGTTGAAGTGAAATAGAAGAGAAGCAGGAGGGGGTGCTGCTGTTATTAGTGTTCTTGTGCTGCCGATATTCATAACAAAGTACCCCGCATGATGAATGTATATCTGTTTTTCCAGCCCACGGTTATTTACGAGTCTGGTCTGGAAACTGTGTGAGGTTTTTCATAAATCTATACTGTGCAGGCCTGTTAGTTATATACTGGGAGACCACACACACAAGCATGATGTAGATACACTGCCCGACTTGCAGGTGCACATATATATCCAGCTGTTATCACCAACTATATGCTGACTCTTGAATAATGCAACCCCGGGTTTAGTGTGCTCAGCCAGGTAAGAGAAGTCGACCTCTAGAGTCTCTATAAATTGCTGGAGTGATCAGTGCTTGGCAGACTCTAAGCTCCCTGCACTCTCTTGAACTTCCAAACAAATTTGTTTTATAGCCCGAAATTCACTCCACCGTTGCTCTCCTTAGGGCAGGTCGCCAAAAAAACAAGTACCCTTTCAAGTACAGAGTGCACCGATAGAACAAATACACACTGATTCGCTTGCATTTGGTTCTTTGCATTCAAAGGCATATCCAGGCATATCCCTGCACCTTAAAGCGTGATTTAGGACACAGGCGCATGCATATCATTTCTCTCTGGCTCCACCCAGTCTGCGCAGGGACCCAGATGCAGTATAACATACAGCCTTTGTGTGAGAACAGCTGGCTGCAAAGTCACTTGGACACGGTCTTACACACAGACGCAGTGCTCACGCAGATACGCATGTATTTTTCCGTGCGAGCAGAGACGAAACAGTCTCTGCTGTTTGGCAAATAATTGGATGCATAAGCTTTGGGAAGAGAGGGAGTTCGTGGTGATTAAGCTGTAAGAGCAGCCCCATAACAAATCACCTCTGTGATGACATCAGCATGTTGGCACCTAGACCTGCATACACTGGCGCATTTTGCCTCAAGTGAGGGCCCAGGGAGTGAGTAAGTGTTAAGTGCGTCCTGCCAATGGAACAGGCTTGGACTGCTTTGTAGCCAGCTTCGCTGTCATAAAAGCTGCATACACTCCACCCATTTCTGCTTCACTATCTTTCATGACCAGTACCAAACCAGTTCCCTTCAGTGTTGTTGTGCTCTGGCTTCTATGCACCAGCTGGACTCAGAAAGACTGTAGGGATATGATGAATGCGGTCTTTGTTTTTCAGTGGTTTAGGTTTGGTTTTGGGATTGTTTTTTGGAGGGTTTGTTTCTGTCTGCACCTAATCTTACTCCAGACTGCATGTTATATAAACGGTCATACATATGTGCATGGAATGCATTTTTCATGTGCACTGGTGTTTCTCTGTACACAAGTATGACAATGGAATCTGCTGTTACTACCTTCTGGTTCCATAACATCCCAACACACTTCCTTTTATGCATTTATCCACAGTCTAGCCATCCTGCTTTCTCAATTTGGTAAACTTCTTTCTCCCTATGTCTGTATCTTCTATCTCAGTTTTCATTCTCTCAGCTGATTTGCTATTGATTTTTTTTTTTACTTCTCTTCATTCATCTCTTACTCCTTTTTTTTTTTTTTAACCCTGTCAGCTCCCTCCATCCTTAGCATAGCTTACAGCCATGCTCTGGGTGTGGGAGAGGAAGAGGGTAAGCAAGGGGGAAAGTAGCGGAAGAGGGTGGAGAGGAAGGCGAGGCACATAGTTGTGGCTGGCTAATTGAAAGCCAGCAGTTTGGTCAGTAAAGTCCCAACGTATGGGAGTGGTCAGGAATTTGCAAGCCTTGGTTTTGTATGGATGTGTGTGTGTGTGTGCAATGAATCCAGGGCACATTTGTGTCAGTCTGAAAGTCTGTGGCCATAAAGATTGACAGATTGTGTGTGTTTTTGTGAGGGCCTGTGCGAGACCATTTCCCTTTTTTGTGTGTTTCAATCCTGCTGATGCTATTGTTCACAGTTATCATCATCATCACCACCTCTTTTAAATCTGCCTCTTTCCCTTTTCTGACAACCTTTTGTTGTTGTTTTTTGGCCACTCTTGGTGTTTGTTCACCAAGACTCAGGTGGCATGGTTCAGCGGTCTTAAGAGAAATCATTCTTTGTACCGATGAAGGATACTCGTTCCATCCCAGTTTACACAATCGCCTTTGTGTACTCTTATCCCCTTACAGGGTGAGGCAAGCAGGAGGACAATATTTACTGCTGGTATCATCATTGATTTCTGTGGTATATACTACGTGTTTCAGACACACACTTCAATGTAAACATGCTTGGGATACAGTAATCTAACAAGACTACAGGGCGAACACTACAGCCATGCTCGCATCTCTGTGAGTCTGTGCACGGGCAGATTGGTCCCTGAATATTAGCATTAGCGCTCTAACATGCTTACACTGACCATTAGATATGCTCAACATACGTGTTGAGCATTTTCGCATAATTAAGCAGAGGGATTCATCCTGTTACCTGAGACCATTTTTCCCAACCTAGTATTAACTGTTCCTCCTGCCCTGCATGACTTTCACCCACAGGCTGTTTGAATCATTATGTAATAACCCTAACCCCTAGGTCTAATCCCACGCTTTAACTACCGCCGTCTGGCCTGTGTAGAGATAGAGGTTAGAGGTCAAGGGTCAGCGATCTGAACAGGAAAGGCTATTCACGCAGAACAGCACATCGTAAACACACCATCTGCAGCGGCGTCAAATCCCGGAGCAGCGCGTGTGTCTGTGCTTGTTTGTGTAGGTGTGCGTGCTGGTGTCTCTGTGATCACACCCACAGACACGCAAGTGAGGATCAACACAGCCAGACGGGGACAGAGAGGTGACAGAAAGTGACCATCTGGTAGCCACTGAGGCATCAAATTACCCGCTGAAAGGTTACATTAGCTTTATGTATATACTTTGTGTGCCATAATGACGCTTTCAAATAGTTCCATTATCAAACAATTATCTGCAACCCAGCAGAATTACGATGTGAGGAAAAACAATTTGTGGTTTGAATGAAATATTTAGACAGGAAGGACTGCCCTGAAATTTGGCACCGATGATTTGAGGGGCTATATGATGAACCCAGTAAACATCACTGATAACCAAATCTATCTACAAGGGCTAGCAGCAGGTCACACTTTACACTTGCCTTTATTAAATGTCTTATCATCTGCAGGACAGATTAGCACATTCATGATAAATCGTGTTGTTTTGATGCATGCAGTGTGTTATCCTCTAATACTGCAATCAGATTGATTTCTGTGGTTTTGAGAAAAATGTGTCACCCACTAGAGCCAGCAGCTTTGCGTGGCTGGATACATAATTCTGGTGTGCATATTTATGTCTCCCTTGGGGTAGTTTTTAATCACTCTGTTGATTCCCTTGATGTTTTGTCTGAGATGGATAACAAGTTAAAATTCCTATTTATGTACTCAGGTTGACTAAATACTATAATAGTAAATGATTTCCCATCTGTTTCAGCTTTGCTTTGCATCAGTCTCTTTGTCTTTTCCTCTGTGCACATTAGCAAATATTAGCGTCTTAAACTGAGATTACACGGCAAACTTTATGCTTTCTTTGGGTTGGCGTGCTGGTAGCATTTAGCCTTAAGCACCAGTAAACCTCTCAGAGCTTCTGCCATAAGCGTGGACTCAGCGTAGCATTGTTGCTACACATACCTTTACGACATCTAAATGTCCAACCTCTTAATTATAAGATTTTCTTCCTTAAGCTTTGAAGAGACTCTCGTGTCTTCATTCGCGTTTCTTCTTTTTTCCTCTTCACCCCTGCTCATTTGCAGAGCTTTCTGCTTAATTACCTTTACAGCCGAGTTGTTATATAAACAAGCACATCTTTCCTCTTGCCAAATCTTTGTCTCTTACCCTGCCAATTTTTTTTTTCCATCAGCACTTCAGTTTTTCGTCATTCTTGCTCATCTTTTTCACCTTCCTCACCGTGTTCCTTCGTACCTAACCTCTTGAAAATATAATCAAATTTTTTGTTGCTTTTGTTCTTTCTACTCTCAATTCTTGCAGCTCCATTTCAGTTTCCTCTCTTCTCTCGTCCTCCACCCACACCTTTCACCCTGTCAACCCATTTCTCCTCCTTTTGTCTCTGTTCCTCTTTTCTGCTGTTTTCCTCAAGAATTCTCCCCGTTTCCTCTGACAGCTCCGCTTCCCCTCTGTGTCTCTGCTTGATACTCAGCATGCCCTGCAACCCTGTCGCCCAACCACCCTTTCTTCATCTTCTTTCTTTCTTCTGTCCATGCTGCCATCATCACAGGCAGTCAGAAATGCCCACTGGTCTAACACCTGCCCCTCTGAACACACAATGAGTTTGCGAGGTTGTGTTTGTCCACGCCTGTGAGTATTTGTGAAAGATCACAAAAAGAAAATGAGTTTAATGTAGATTCGTTATGGCATGTGTGTATGAATGCGATGTTAAGTGTGCAACTCAGTCTGTTTTGTGTACCCTACTGGCCTGACGTAGAGCCAGACTTGTGGATTAGAGGTAGCGCTAGGCTGCCTGATTTCTATTCTGAGATCCCCAGAAGGAAAAGCTTGTTAAATTAGCAGCTATAAATACAGGACTTCCTCCCAGCAGGTCACTCTAAGACCTACTGCACCGACCTGGATTATGATGGCAATTCCTTTGCTCCTTATGCATGTGTGAGTGTGTGTGTTTTTTATGGGAGTGTATGCATTCTTGAGCGTTGTCCAGGCAGGTTTACGTCTAGTGCTGCATGTGTGGTTTGTGGCATTGCTGCTAACAAGGACATTGGGCTTTCTCTCATTTCACTCTTTGAGTTTCACTCCAAATTTCGTTCTTCTTCTTCTTCTTCTTCTTCTTCTTCTTCTTCTTCTTCTTCTTCTTCTTCTTCTTCTTCTTCTTCTTCTTCTTCTTCGCTTTACCCTCATAACATAAAAGGTGATCCAGTAATTTTATCACTAACTTGTTCATTGCATTAGTATGTAACCTGTAGCATATGATAAATAAGTGAAATATGTACAATTAGCATTTCAAGGACCAATAAAATTATGTTACATGTAGCCTGGTATCCTGGAAAACTTTGCATAACATTTAATGTTTTACCGCAAATTCTTTTATTTTTCACATGCATTTCATGTAGTACTCTGCATTACACACTACAAACAAAAAATGGTTTGACAGACATAAAGGTGATTTCTAAATAGCTATTCCCAATCTTGGCATGGTGTGCACTGATGAGGCTTTAGTGAACCATAGTTTGATCAACTAAAGGGCCTTTTAGATACTGTTGATCTGTTGTAGACAATGCTTTAGGTCTGTCACTTCACTTTTTGTCCTCCACTTGTCCAATGTCCTCAATTTCTTTAAGGATGACTGAAAATCAGTGGCAGCATGTCTTGTGGAGCCTTATATGCCATATTTCCATTTATGTTTGCGAGTGTTTCAATACATCACTGAACCTATTTCCTATTTCCCTAGAAAAATGTAAGGAAACGAAGGGTGGCTCAAGACTTTTGCACAGTGCAATAGTTTGACTTGTGTCATGCAGTGACAAATAATACCCTCACTCGACCCTACACTTAACCTGCTTACGATCATCATCATCACTGGCTAACCATCTCACCTTAATGCTTCCCAGGATTACACCTATTGTCGTTTGAACCGCGTTAGATAACGAGCAAAATGTTCTTAAAGCGCTGTGCTGTTTATACTCACTATGCTCATAGAGTTGCTTGTGTGTTTCACTCTTTTCTTCTATGGTTAACTAGACTTATTTTATTTTCCAAAACAGAATTAGGTTGTTTTGTTTTGTTTTAAATGCTCATCAAACAACGCTTGACCTTGGAAATTAAATGTTCCTCTTGTACTTCATAGTCATCCAGTACATAACTGTTATGTTTATACTGTTGTTATAATTTGATCACCTTGATTTTTGCAGTCAAGAGTGCTGTAATTGGTTTTGGGGCAGTGAAAGCGTTTGTTTAATGACGGGGGTTATTTGTTTAGCTACGTTGTGTTTAACAGCTGCAGTGTAGATTGTGCATGACTCTAGAGTGATCATTATCTCACTGCTGTGCCTGATAATTCTTCTGTTAGAGTGTTTCTGTGGCAAAATCTCACATTCATCCCTTTTTAATGTGATATCCTGTTATTGTAGCAAGTAAGCAGCAAGTGCTGCTGGAGTGCTTATGACAGACTGTGTTTTTGGTGGTTTCATCTACGCAAGGAGTCGTTTAATCCATTTATGATTTATAACTTCTAGCATAGCTTTCACCACCATGCAGAAACAATGTGGTCATATGCTAAGAAGCATTTATTTCAGTGCAGCGGTTAATCACACAAAACCTCAGGTTGTAGCGCAATCCAGGGAGAATCTGTGTCCAAATGTAAACTTTCCCATTGAAATCAACTTCATTCCCCTCCTTCTGGCTCTCGGCTCAACAAAAGTGACTCATTCTTAAAGAGAGAAAGAGACAGCGAGCCAGGTAGAAGGGAGAAAGAGCATGTGGAGGACAAGAAAGAAAAGCCGATTGAGGACGGTGAAGTGGAACGGATGGGGTGTAAGAGGAGGTGAATGTATAAAAGCTTAAATGAAAAGAATAAAAAATTCATAGGAATCAGACAGAGAGAGAAGATAAATGAGTAATATTGGAGTAGCGGAGGGAGGACGAGGCATTTATCAGGCAGGGAGAGGCCTCGGAGCATTAGAGGTTATATTTGAGGACAGTGGATACTTGGTAATGTATCGCGGGAGATGGCGAGCAGACGCGCTCTCACACACATGCTTCAGCAGTCAGCACAGGTTGAACACCATTTACTTAATAATAATAATAATAATAATAATAATAATAACAGATTGTTTTCAATTTAAAGATAACCTTACTGTTCCATACTTCTTAACTGGAATTTATGCAAATGCTTTTTACAAAGGATGGCAGGGTGGATTAGCACTAACCCTTAAGCTTAGTCAAACTTTTCTTTTTCTTAAGCTTTGTTTGATTCCTGCATTTATTTTTGTGTTTGTGAATTCTTGTGAATACTGTACATCTACATTGTGTTTTTATTTCTGAGCAAAGTTAAAGATTGGGGGTTTAATTTGTTTTAGTTTTTTACTACACCCATGTGACAGCTTTCTTAAAGCACATTGGCCAGATTTAGTTTGATAGCACAGTACTTTTTTTTTCTTTGGAAAATCTGTTTGAAATTACTTTAAAATTGCAAAGTACGCATGTGCACATTCGAGTATCTGGGGGTTTTCATTCCTGACGCAGACTTTCGGTGTTTGACGGCTCCGTTCCTTATCTCTCAACTTGAGAGTGACTGCTCCGTCTGTGTGAGTGTATGCCGAGTGAATTTGCACTAAATGATTCAACATGGACGTGTCTGCTCAGCAGGGGTGTGGGCTCATTGTTAAGAGGGCTAAAGGCCATGCACACACATACACAAGCTAATGCAAACAGACTCTTTGCTTGAAGTTGTCTTTTCTAATCCTTTTTGTGCCTTCATTTCTCCCAAAAACATCCTTTTTGAAATGTCTGTCAGTGAGAAGTGAATCTAATATGTGCCTCACTTTCAAATGGGCCTTCATTACTCTTAAATGCCTGTTTTCCCACTCTCACCCCTGCCCTCATCTTTGCAGGACAGTGACATTCAGAAGAAGATTGATCATGAGATCCGAATGCGTGATGGAGCCTGCAAGCTGCTGGCTGCCTGCTCCCAAAAAGACCAGGCTTTGGAAGCAGCAAAGAGTCTACAGACGTGCAGCACTCGTATCTTGGCCTACATGTCGGAACTGCAGAGGATGAAGGAGGCTCAGGTCATGCAGAAGGTCACACGCAGATCATCAGATGCAGGGCCAATGGACGACAGGCTCCCATGTAAAGGAAAAGTCGCCATCTCAGGTAAGAAATAAACAAAAGCATTTATTTCTAAGAGAAAGGTGATTGGAGAAGGTTCAGGGAGGAAGTTTTCCCAGCATTTTGGAAGATTTTGAGAAAAGCTTTTAAAGTTATTTTATCATTTAGATGTGCCACTGTTGTTGCCAAGAGACTGTGGCCAGCAGTAAAAGGAGGAAATGGATCACATTTAAGCTTCCTCTTATTGCTGTAATTTAATGCAGAGCTGCTCTCATCAGCCTTTAATAGCGGATGTTTCATTTTTGAATTACTTTGTACTTTCTGACTTGTCGCTGTCCACCACATTGATGAAAGATCACTTTGGAGATCAAGACAGTCAGGTCACATTTTTACTGTCATTTTGTCTACTTGTAGAATGCAATGTAAGTAAACAAAGACAATTTGAAAAGGATTATTGTAATGATTTACACATATTTTTACTCTTAAACTCTGCGACAATAGATTTGCATTATTCCCAGTAAATTGGGTCTTCATGTAGCCCCATGGTTCATCAGTTCAGTTCTATCTGGAACAAGTTATTTAGCTCCTGTCGCTTTAAGGCTCCCCGCCATAAAATTCCACTTTCTTCTTACTGGCACTTCCGCATAAATGGAATATTTGAGCAGTAGGTGAATTTTCTGTGCACATTTGTGAGATGTGAGATAGCGACATCCTCTTTCTTTGATTGGCGTCTTGTTTGTGACTTGGTTAATATGAGCATTCGTTGTTGTTACAGGATATTTACAGTCATGTGACAAAGAAACTCCCATGATTCAGTAGCTTGTGGAATCACTTTTAGCAATTCTATTCTATGTGTTTTTCTCCTGACAACACTTCCAAACGAGCTATACCTGTTTAGTCTTTCTCTAATTTTACTGTTATGAACGTTAACATTTAACATGCTAACTCTGGCCTGTAGAGTCTGAGAGGCAACTTTTGGGTTTTTGCAGTTTCTCTCATCATTGCGTAGTCTGACCTTGGAGTGAATTTGCTGGGACATGCATTCCTGGGAAGACAGTGGTATTGTGTTAGCACACACCCAAAGGCTCCAGACCTGCAAATTGTCTAAACCTCTGTTTTTATAGAGGCATTTACACTTGCTCATGGTTAACTAATCAAGTGCATTTGATTAGCAGCACTTGACTGCTATTTAACCTCCTAACTCCTATGGAAGCAGTAAGGCTATGCTTTATTTTTCACGGGACTATCGAGGGTCCAGTGAAAGCTGTGCTTTTTACATGACTGTAAAGAAAGGCATAATTGGTCCTCTGTAATGAGATGTGAGACTGATATTATATGTGTGTTTGGGGCTTAATGACTGCTCTGTGGTATGTCTGGTTCCCAGCTGGAGACCATGCTAAACACACACAATCAGTGAATATCTGTGGCTCCTTTTGCCAGGGACCGAAAAGACAACAGGCATGAATAAAAACACACTGAGATACACATAGCAGTTACACAGTGAAGGTGTTCAGCATTTGTGTCGTCTAATCCTCGGCCCGTTGTCTTTACAGATCTTCGGATCCCTCTCATGTGGAAAGACACGGAGTACTTCAAGAACAAAGGAGGTGAGAAGTCACGCCTGTGAGTGTGTGAAGAAAGTCATTGATGGCTTATGAATGATTTATACTTGTAGTATTTATTAATAATAAGCTTCTGAGGAAAGTAGCCCATGGCTTCCACGGTTGTATCTGAAATCCTTGTAAAATAACGGGGCGGGAAGATGTGAGATTCCTTCAGACGCTAGAATGAAAATTACCTTTTATTTCTCGCTTTCGGGTGAAAACGCTTACATGGACGGATTGCGGTATGACATTTTCTCTGCTCTGTACCGATTTTTACACCCCAGACTCCAGACAGTGTTGCAAAAATTCATCTGTACAAAGCTGCCCTTTCTCACATCCAGCACACAACAGGAGGCTCTGTGTCAGATGAATTCTCAGCACTAGAAATATGCTATTTGCTGCTTTACTCAACGGGTTGGTTATGGACACCACACTCACACACTGTGATTTCTCTAATCAGTGATCTACCCAGTTCTCACATGGGCTCAATCAGACATTAATTACTGGACTACTTACTGGGGGAGTTCATACAGTGAAGGCTGTTTAATTTCCAATTCAACTGATTCATTTAATATTGCCTCGAAACATTCAGGGCTGCAATGCATGTGTGAAAACGACTTCAGTCGCAGCTGTTAAGAGATAATCTTCACCATCATTGAGAGCTTTTTTTTTTTTTTTTAGCTGTATCTCTCTATTTTACTCCTGGAAGCACAACTTGACCCACTGTCCTGTCTGGATTGCTTTGCCTCCTGGCTATTACAAAGAACCACGAAGGAAATGAAGCCCTTCGTCCTTAGTAGGGATGGGAGAACTAGAAGCCAAAAACAAATAAAATCTGTGGTGCGTTTAAGGATCCACTCCAGTTTTCAGTCTTGTGGAATACACCTGTGAACCTGCTCGTGTTAAATTGTCTTTGTGGTCAAATTCAATAGAGCACTGAGAATCTAACAATGGAAAAAAAAATTATATTGGCCATTTTTTATCCCACCTGCTCTAGATAAAATTAATTTGCATTAACCTCCATACAGTCATTATAATAGTCTCACTGCTCAGCCTCTCCCATGGCAACTTGAATGGAATTAATCTGCATGACCTGTGCATGGAAATGAACTCTTGAGACAGGTAGTAGTCTCTTAACAAAGCTTAATGAGGCTGTAAGTCAAGGTCATTAAGCACAGAGTCATAAACTCTGAGGCAAGGAGGGGTAACGTGTGTTCCTTTCTCATTTGTCCAGTGAGATTTTAGTGAGGCGTGTTGATTTCATACTTGGAGTAGTAATTGCACAGTGAAGTGTTGGACATTAGGCGTCAATGTGCCGTAGACATGGAAGCACAAATAGAACATGCCAGTTATAAAGTGTTTAATGAGGAAAAAATACAAGATTATCCCCAATATGAGGTTGTGCAGTCAAGGTGCGATCATAGTGTTCTGGGAAACTTGGGAAATTCAAATTTTCTAATCTCTTCTTTAATGTCAATTCCTTGTTCACCTCTAGTCCAATTTCAGTGCTGCTGCTATTTTAAAATTGCTTCGTGTAAGCTTGTTTTGTTCCCAGAGGCACTTGTGCCTCTTCGGTGCACACTGGATCTCCTCTAGTGTATCAGAGCGGCAACCCATCGACTTGACTTTTACTTTTGAAACGTGGACATCGCTCTGACACCTCAGTGGACACAGCCCTAGGAATTTGACCCCCCCGCCCAAAAAATACATTGATGTGCTACTCGTGAAATAATTTGGCACTTCTTTTCTCACAGAAAACCACTGTTTGGTCTCTTTGATCTTAAGCAATCATTCAAAACAGTAAACTGTTTCTTCTCAAAATAGTGGCAACACTGTAATCAGTGTAGAAGCGTACAAGAAGGTGACCTTGAAGTGGAGACTGGTCAAACTTTGAGCTTTATGGGTAAATTCCTGGAACTTTCTAATCACACTGCTCGAGGAGAAGAGGTTAGGCCTGTCTGCCGTGACTCTGTCTGCTCCATCTGTTGTAGTTTCTTTCATAATTTCTCACTGGTTTTATTGAAATTGTGGTTTTCTTAGACACAAGGATTTCAGGGTTTATCTATAATCACAGTGAAACCTGCCCTAAAATATAATCTTCGCATACACAGAGACTCCTGTAGTTTAGTTTCAAAATACTGTTCAGTATTTCCTGGGAATTCTTAACACAGCTGATCATTAAACTGAAACTAAGAGTTTAATGTTTCCTGCATTGCCATTTAGTCACTGAATTTTAAAGTGAGGCAAGTTAATGAAAGCTGCTGACGTGTTTCAAAAAGCGTTTCCTCTTTTTCACTTCTGACTTTCTCCATTTTCATTCGTAGAGCTTCATCGATGTGCGGTGTTCTGCCTGCTGCAGCTGGGAGAAGAAATCTTTGATACAGACATGGTGATAGTAGACCGGACACTCACCGATATTTGCTTTGACAACACTATTGTATTGTAAGTCACTTGTCAGTCTTATAACCAAACAGCCATATAATCTGTCACGATCACAGAAGACTGTAGCAAAACCAGTATTCACACATTGTATTAATATGGTTTCGTGTGTAATATTGTGCATCTAAAGTAATTAGTAAAATGATACACTGTAAGTACCAATGATACCAGATCACCCCCATGAGCACTTGGCAACAGTGGGAAGGAAAAACTCCCTTTTAACAGGAAGAAATCTCCAGCAGAACCAGGCTCATGAATACTGTACAACATTTTTGCTCAAAATATTAAACAAGAGAGGTATAAAATAGCACACATGAAGTACATAGGTATGTGAAAGTAAGGACTGTACTTGAGTGGATGCACTTAGTTACTCTTTTAAAATGACCCTTACAGAAATGGTGATGATGAGCAATTTCTCTTGCAGTAGTGAAGCCAGCCCAGGTTTTGAGCTACGGGTTGAGTTGTATAGCTGCTGCTCAGAGGACGACTATTCTGCAGGGAGCACACCAAGGAAACTGGCCAGCAAGCTGAGCTCTTCACTGGGTCGATCAGCTGGGAAGAAACTCCGGGCAGCCATGGAACCTGGACCGTGTAGTCCCGTAAGCAACGGAGGGGGAGCCCCTCTCCTGCTGCCAGTTCCCTCTGTACCGTAAGTTTAGCTTCATATAATAGCTATAGTTTTTATACAAAAACAGAAAATGGAGTGAAAATAACATGCTCAGCAAATATTTGGAGACCATTGCTCGCTGCAAACGTACATACTTAAACACCAAATTAAATCCTTCCCTTCACTCCTGTGTGTTGACAGGGGCCCGAAGTACCACCTCTTAGCCCACACCACACTGTCACTGTCACACGTCCAGGACAGCTTTCGCACGCATGACCTCATCATTTCAGGCAACGGTGAGTGGCAGCCTCCATCAATCTGTGTCCTTGCCATCTTTCGGCTTTCTCTGCCAAATCGGCCATCTGTCTATTTTTCGTCTTTCTCTCACTTGTCACTGCCTCACATCTTCGCCCGGCATTCTGATCATTTCCTTTACACCAGCATATGGTGCAGCTATGCCTCCTCCTCTTTTCCTCCTCTGTCCTCCCACTTTCTCTGACAGGCAGCCATTGTCAAGGTCACAGTAATAAAGGCTACGCTAGTGAGGTGACTGCTGTGTAAAGCTGTAATGATGCTGGATAACAAGGGTCCAGAACCTAACACAGACAGGCCTCTAGTGTTTTATTCATTGGCCCTTCAGCCTGCTGTAAAGTTTCACTGCCAAACTGCATGACACTCCCTGCAGCTGCCAGCCTTTTATACCCCAGTGTGTGCTAAAGGGGGGCGGTGTGACGTGCGAATTCAGTGTGTGTCTGCTCATGCGTGTGGATGCATGTTTCTGTGTGGAATTTTAATGGCATGGGAATATTTTTATTTATTTATAGTGTTTATTTTTTCACCATCCATCTACTCCCTCCCTGCAGAAGAGTGTTCGTACTGGCTGCCACTCTATGGCAGTATGTGTTGCCGCCTTGCAGCTCAGCCTCACTGTATGACCCAACAGATGATGAGCGGGTGCTTGAAAGTTAAGGTAAGTTGGCAAGCCTGCAGATGTGCATTGATGGGAACTATTCCTCCAAGGGTTCTGCTAGATCTTTTGGCATATGTCCACACTTTTTTTTTCTTCTCCCATACCACATCCCTGTTCTCTCAATCTCATGTTGCCTTCTCTCTTTGTGTGTGTATTTTTTTTCCTTTATTCCATTTTTTTCTTTACCTAGCAGCAGTGTGGAGGTGACCCTCAGAGTTGGACAAAAGTTCACGCCGTTCTCAAAGGAACAAGCCTTTTCTGCTACTACCGGCAAGAAGATGTGGAGGCTAACGTTGAGCCAGCTTTCACTATTGGCATCAACAAGGTCAGCAAAGAAATCTGAAAGGCATTATATTATCTCTTTGAGCTTGATCCAGCCTTAGAGAAGCAGTAGCTGCATATTTTTGGTAACACCTAAGGCATCAGAATAGATGGTAAGAAAACAGGCTTGTGGATTACCACACGTTTAAATAACAAGCTCACTGGTATACTCTGAGCCTAAAGAGAAAATTTAGCTCTTTTCTTTGCAGCGGTTCTCAAGGTTTATTTTAAAAAGCTGCCCAGAGCTGTCAGAATCGAGCTCCATTGAGTTCAAGAGTACCAAACTGTGGTTGTGTTTGTTACCTTTTGAGGTGTGACTGTAGAAATGTTCATCAGGGCTGTAAAGGCACATTTCTACTGCTCAAGGCTTTATACAGGGAGACACCTTCATCCAATTGGAAGTCATAATTCTCTCATGCCATCATTTTTCCCTGCATCAAATAAAGATCAGTCAGTTGGCCAGAGTCGATTGCTGGAGCGCTTCACAATCTTTCTGTAGTGACGCATTCAGTCTTTTGTGTCCTCTGACCTTGAGCATGCTGATAACCTAAAGCCAAGTCAATCAGATCAGGTCTGTATGATCTTTTGTCAACCAGCTGTGTGGCTGTCATGAAGAGAGAGAGAAAGAGGGAGCGCGGTGCGAACAGGACAACACTGCCATCTAGTGGTTCATAGCCATACCTAGACATATTTAGAGGACAGCAAGTAATGTAAATTGGGAGTCAGCATCCTTCTGTTGGATAATTGCTGAAGGGAAATGGTTTGGAAGAGCACTAATTGGTGACTATTTTCAGTGGAAACGTATTCATTCAGCCACACTGTCCTGTCATTCATTCACTGCTGTAGACATTTTTGCGGTAGATGATTGCATTATATGTCACTCCTGTGTTTCAGGAGACCAGAATACGTGCATCAGAGAAAGACCCTCTCAGTAAAGTTCAGAATATCTGCATCAGTAACCATTACGGAGGGGAGGAGGTTACGCACACTGTGACCACAGACAGCCGCGAGGAGACACACCGCTGGATGGAGGCCTTTTGGCAACATTTCTATGACATGAGTAGGTCCTTATGTGTCATTTAAACCTACAACATGTTTAACATATATTTTAAAGGACAGCATATAGTGCCGTATATTCTCCATCTGCTGCTTGATTTGGTGATGGAGACGTTTGCCTCCAAAATACAGGCCAGTGGAAACAATGCTGTGATGACTTAATGAAAATTGAACTTCCGTCGCCACGAAAACCAGCCCCTATCACACCAAAACAAGGCTCTCTGTATCACGAAATGGGTAAGAATTCTCCCTGTATCGAGGCGTTGACTTAATGTGAAAAATAAAGCAGGGAAATAAAACACTGTGCCTGCATTGCACGTGGCTGTGTTGATTTTCTGTTTCTTGAGTGCGCGTGCATCAAAGATGCTGTCAATTACATTTTCCTCTCTGACTTCTCAAACTCACGCTCTGCTTTACTTCTCTGTACTGTAGATAGAAGGGTTCTTATCTCTGACATGCTGACTAACTTGTCTTCTGTTTCTCTATTCCTCTTTCTCCTTTTCACATTCCTTTGTCATATCTATCCTTCCTCTGCATTTCCTGTTCTGCATTTTCCTTATTTCCATGTGAAATAACGTAACATTCATTTCATCACATTTTTCACCGTTCATTGTAACGACTGAATTCTCTTGATGCATGAATGAAATCTTCCTTGGTTTTCCCATCACTCCCTGTTTGAATGAGCAAATTTTTTTTGTCATGTCCATTAAAAATGCCAAACTACCAACTTTTCCCCATCCCCTTCTCTGCTGTATCCCAACTGTCTCACAACTTCCCTATTGATATTCCTAACCCTGGCAGCTCCTCTTGCCACACCCTCCTGTGAGGGTCTTCTGCTGCAGGATAACGCTGTGTCTGCTGAGATTCGTGCTCTGCTCTCATCCTATTACAACGACAGGTGAAGTAACAGGACTAGGACTCAACATGAATTGGTTTGTGGTAAATGTTGAAATCCCAAGAAGCTGGACTCTGCATTCTGAATAGAATTATGCAGTATTGAAATCTGCATGAATTGGAAAGATGTCATGAATAAATAGAAAAAATTCTACAGTGATTACTATCTTTAGCACTTGTTCTAAAAAAAACTGCAATTTAGATTTAATCCCAGGGAAAACCGAATAATCTGTAAAACTGGTCTCAGGTTTACTCCATGGCAGCATATTAACGAGGTTTGCTGCTTCTCTCTTGCAGTTATTGAGTCATCTGATGACCTCAGCAGTACCGTGTCAGACATCCTGGCTCGGAGAATGCAGGAGCTGGAGCTCCGTAGCCAGCTAGGCACCTCTCCCACCTGGATGTCTGGGTTTGAGGAGAACAATGCCAGATGTACTGGCCGCCCTCATCACTGTACTCGCATGTCTGGCCACAGCCCCCGCACCCCTAATCGACTGCCTCGGAGTCCTGTGAGTCCTCACCGCTGCCCACAGCTCGGTCTGCTGTCTTCAGACGCAAGTCTGACCTCAGATAGCGACAGCCACTGTAGCACCAGTCCCTGCTCTCACCACCACGGCTGGCCTGAACCTACTTCCAGCTACTCTCTTTTGTCGTCTTCCCCTTCGCGTCTGAGGCCACGCACTCTTTCGCTGGATGCTAAGCTCAGCACCCTTCGAGGGAGAGGGTACGGAGCTGGAGGGGCCTTCCAGTGTTCCTGCCAGCCGCCTCCCTCGTCGCTGCTTGCTCCTCTCCCCATCTCCAGCCGCTCCCCTCGATCACAGCACAGCACACAAACCACGCTATCCTGCTCCAGTTCCACTTCAAGCAACAGCTCCAGCAACAGTGAGGGCAGCCACAGCCCAGAATCATCAGAGGGACTCCCCTTCTCTAGGCCCTCCCCAGCTCGACGCAGCCTAAGAAACCTCAGGGCCAGACTTGATCCTCGCAACTGGCTCCAGAGTCAGGTGTGAACTTCTTTCCTGACAGGTTTTTTTTTTTTTTTGCTTGCGTAAAGGCAACAGTGCTCATTAAACCACGGTTTAACTAGCTTAACACATGTGAACCAAACTCAGGCAATCTGCAATGCCACGTGCACAGCCCTGAAGAGGATGCCTCCAGCCTGCCTGTTGGTGGAGGACGGGCCATGGAAGACCCTTCTTGGGCAAACTGGAATGTCTTCTAACACAAAAGACAGGTGACAATCACTGCAGGAGTCTCTGACATTTGCTCGGTTGCCACAGTGTTTCAAAACAGTCCAAAAGTAATTGGGAGGTACTCTGCTTGCTTTGAGAATTGATGGTAATGCTGCTTGGAAGAAGGTGATGCTAACAGATAAGGACATGCTCAGATTCATGCCATACTAGGTCTACTTTCTGTCTTTGAAAATCTGATTTTGAAACTGGAAAAAATAAAAATGTGATCCTGGCCACTCAAGCATGGCCATGTCTGTTAATGCACTAGTTGTATTTTGCCTGGATGTTTCCTGTTATGTTTCAAAGGTTTGCAGTGTTTGCAGTATAGAAGCCAGTTAGCATGATGTAATATGAACACGCAAGACAAACAGGTAAAATCAGTCAAGATTTCTCCAATATTAGAGACTGCTATGTGTAGAGGGAAGGGTTTTTTGTCGCCTGTACTGTGATACTTGTTTCAGTCTACTTATTATTCATTCTCTTTGTGGGGTCTCCCAGAACGACTATGCACCATTTTTGTTTTCATGCATGGTTTGACTTGCAGTTTAAATGTTTCTTCGTCAGATCATTTCTAATGACTCTGCAAGTGCTTATACTTACTGTACTGGTTATGACTGTGATCTCTTCAGGGTAAAAATCTGTGCTCTGCTCTTATCTGCACACTATTGACGGGCTGCCATGTAAGTAAGAGATTTGTATGCACACAGTGCAACTCCTAAACAAACTGATTATAACCAAAGCTCAGTTATTATTGAAAAACCCAAGCCATACTAACCAGCAGCATTGCTTGTTTTCAGTTCCCAATCCTGCCGTCCAGCCATTTGTGATCACGCAACAAAGAAATAAATCTGGCAACTGATTCAATCTTGGCGAAATTCTAGAAAACATTCTAAAAACAATGTGTACTTACATGAACTCTAGTCAGTCACCTTTTTAATGATTCGTTAACACTGCCGCCCGTTTCTTGTTACATTTTTGCTAGTTAGCGCAGAGCAGTTACTTCTTCTTACAGGAAAACTGAGTTAAAACCTTATAGGAGGGTCGGTGTTATCAGTGCAGTAAAGCTTCGCCTCTTTTTTTCCCCCGTTTCCGTGTTTATTGTGGACTCTGGAAGCCGTTGCCCTCTTGGGGACTCAGAACTCAAACCATTTTTACTAAGATCTGTCGTACGTTTGAACGACAGCATTTGTTACTGTAAATTAATTTTTCTAAGTTAACAAATAAACCTCCTGTCTTTGGTTTTTTTGTTACATTACTGAATTTGTTATAAATGCAGCTGTGTTGATATCTTTTAGATCTTTTAACTGTCACAGATAACATTGAATGTTATAACCTTGGCGGAGTTTCCCGTGTTGGCAGGCTTCGTGTTCTGCATGTATGCCATCCTAGGAGGTGAACTGAAAACGAGAAATGTGGAAATCTCGTGTTTAAATAATATAACATTAAATAAATGTTTTATCAATTAAAAATTGCCTTCTTTTCTTATGTATCCAAATGAACATGTTCTATAAATATTTCTATGTGTATATTTTTTATGGTGAAATTCTTTTAGTAATGCCTTAAACTTAAATAAAATTTTATATATTTCTATTAGCAGGTTAAATCACATTACTTTTCTTAATTTTGTACACTAAAAGTTCCCCAAATTAAACTCTTCCCATGCATTGAGAGAGGTTTCCATCAGATCAGAGAAGTACTTTAAGTTCTCTATCCTTTGAACACGTGTTGGATCATATTCCATCCACTTCTGTTCTGCTCATTTTTCTCTCTCTTGCAACAAATCCCATTTGAGTTCCCCCTCAGGAATGACTGGAGAAGCAAATCCACTAAAAAGCTGCCGCAATCTGTGCTGCAAAAGACTCGAAAAGCAGGTAGAACAGAGACTTTTATTGTCTATGTTTCCATAGCAAAGCCGTAGATTAGTCAATAGTACAAAGCACGATTACAAACATGGGAGGTAGTCAACACTGAATCTTCGCTGAGCATTGTAATATGCATAGAGAACACTATGGCCATAATGACTTCGTTTCAAATGTCTCAGAGGAAAACCCAAAGCGCCCTGTTCTGTTTGTAGTGCAGAGTTGTGCTATTGTTGTGCTATTGTAACACATATGCTTAAAGTATAAAAATCAAACACTGAATTATATTAACACTGACATATACATATTCATCAGCATATAAGACCAGTAAATATTTTTATAATAGGCTTCATATGGTGCTGATTATTGACTTCTGTAACCCAGTAGGGGCATTTCACACAAAGTTTGGCAATTAATTGATTTACAGCTGGATTACATAAGTAAATGGACAGCGTTACATTAAGTTACAGATAAAACAGAGATATCCCTGCCCCCACCCTTTCCGTCCTCACACTCTTCCATGTGCTCCATACTAAAACATCTCTCTTTGTGCACTTGTTTCCTCAAGCTCAATGACCCACTCTCATTAGCAGGCACACCGTGGGTTGCACACCCGCAGCGCCACCCCAGCCAGACTTCTCCAGGCAAACGTGGAGAACTTTGCAGGGCATGTTTCAGCCCTGCTGATGTACGTGGAGGCAAGCCGATGGAGCCGCTTCGCACCGAAAGCGTTGTAGTGCCCTGGGAGGACTTGGTCGACCTGTTAAATCGATTTTAAAGCCAATAAACATGTATTTTATTTAACAAATAATGTTTAGTACATGTTAAAGTATATTGTTTTTAAGTATTAGCACAGAAAACACAGCTTGTACATGTAGGCTAATAGACACTGGTATGCAAAATTTCAGTAGAGCAACATGATATTTTTATTATAAATCTATAAACTGTTGTTATAAGGTGTTTTGGGATAAATACCCCTGGAAAAAAAGTGGAACTGTGAGCTGAAATTGTGAGGCTGCTCTCTAGTGGGCTTTAGAGTTACCTGTTCGCTGTCCACCAGCCCAACCAGCCGCTCACAGCTGCTGATGTAGTCACTGACGTGGCTGTAGGGCAGCCAGTCAATCATGGCGCCATCATACACAACATCACCACTGAAAAGCAACTTATTGTCACGGTCATGAAGGCAAATGCTTCCCCGAGAGTGTCCCGGCATGTGAAGCACGGTCAGCTGTCTGTCACCGAGATTGATGACATCACCTAAGAAGGAGAAAGAGAGAGTGAGAAGGCATTAGGTTTTGATAATTATTCACACATACAAACATGACATGAACCGTAATCACTGGCGACTATGCATCAAAATCTCAGTCATATAACTAAATGATAACTCATATTCTGGCTGTCACGAGTCAGAGTTATGTTTGCGTTTTCCATATGTCACTGAATCACGCAGATTCTGCGACATTCAGTATACCATCGATTTGGTCCAGACCAGTTATGAGTTGCACGGACAAAAAAGGGTGAAGTTGATACATCAGGGAATGAGATATACCAGCTGCACTGCAGTAGTGGCTCTGACACAGCAGAACGAGTTACTCTACAATACTGCATTTTGCATTAAACCCCAACAGATATAGCGGCTCAGCAAATAAATTATTTATAATATAAGCTTTGTGTATTATTATGTGTGCTATTCTGGTGAATGTATAATAAAGAATAAAGACTCCAGTGACCAGAGGTTTCAAACAACGTATTCACTTTCAGATTTATCAAGTAGATTGATTCAGCTCGCCACCTGCTGATCGTTGATCCACTATAAAAAGTTGTTTAAAAAAAAAAAGACTGTGTGGTTCTTACTTCTGGCCGTGGGATGCTTTCTTTAAGTGTGAGACCAGTCTCTTTATTCTCTTCTTCTTTCTTGGAAGCAAGAGAATACATCAAAGCCATCACATTGGCTTAAAATAGAACAGCTCTGCAGATACAGAGAATGAGTACATAGTCGCTACCAATTGAGTTTTTTGTCATTGTTTCTTCAACCCATACACTTCTAATAGGGAGGAATAGTCTGTACCTGCATTCATTAGATAGAATATCCCGTTTTATGTAATGACATATTTGCAACTGTATAATCACTAGCCCTGGCCTCATGTTGCTGCATTGAACTGGTTCCTCTAGCCTACTTTGTAACTGTAAAAAATACTGGCAGAGCGACCCTTGTCCCATCCCCACCACCCACATTACACATGTAATATGTTTCGATGTGTGGGCTAGCAAATCATTGTTGGTCTTCAGCCAAATCGCTGTGCAGAATCTGAGGCTGGAAACGACTCTGTAGAGCACACAGTGCTCACACTATCCACTAGGCCTGGCGCATCCATCAAGCCCATTACTGTATCGATTATGGTGCCTGTCACTAAGTGGATGCTTTTAGACCTTGCTGGTATTTGAGCACAGATCCATCCCTCTAGCCTAAATCAAATCTGCGAGGGCTGCATCTCCTACCTACCCTCCTGCAGTATGTGTGTGGGCTGCACAGCCTTGACTTTGTAGTGCCTTGCCCTCCATCCCGGACTGGGAGCCTCGGCTATCTCCCTGTCGCTGAGCCAAGTGACCGTCTCGAAGTTGTCTCCGTTGGCCAGGGCATCGACCTCCGCGCTGTGGACGCCCACCTGTTGGAACTGATGCAGACCACCGGAGTGGTCGAAGTGGGCGTGGGTGGCGATGGCAAGCAGCGGGTTCTTCCTCTGCGGGTCTTTTCCCAGCAGGCCTTTGGCGTCGATGTATTCAGGTAAGCTCCTCAAGCCCAGACCCGTGTCTATCACCACGTCCTGGTGTGTGCCGCGCAGCAACCAGATGTTGGCTCGGTTCTCCGACTGGTAGAATCGCTCCTGGATCCAGAAGATTCCGTCTCCGAGCGATTTGTGAGCGTACCAGTCGACTGCAGACATCCCAGTTCATGCGCTTGTCGAAGTAGGGTTCAGTATGGTGTCGTACTGTCAGGTGATTTATTGGGGGGGAGAGGTGTAACTAGCCTTCCAGCTACAGATGATATGTTTTCATTGAGGTTAATGCGATGGTGGCCGCAGACACACCCTTGTAGGAGGAGACTAAGCTCACTGGGCAAACCGACAGCCAACGGCTGCTTAACGTGGGTTTCAATTGGCTACAAGTAAGCCACGCCTCCTCTGGCGTCATTTAGGGGAGGACCGAGTTAAAGCCACATTTACGCATGCTTACAGTGGGGTATGGCGTGTACAGGTTTCCCAAGCCGGTGCTAGCTAAGCAGTATAAAGTCTAAGCAGTATCTCCATTAGGTTCAGCTGAAATGTATGTGATTTATAAGGAGTTGCCGAGGAACAGATAAAATCGGCCAGAGAGGTACATTAAAAAACTGAAACATGTGGATCCAGTAACAGCTAAATATCGCTGTCGAGCTCTGAAGTAGACGTTGTTCTGTTTTTTTTTTACATTAGGCGCAGTATACTAACAGGCTTCTAGTAAGTATTTCAATATACTTTATGCGTAGAGTACGTCTCTGATGCTGACTAATGCGTCATCGCTGGCAGAGGCACGCGAAAGGCGACGAAAGCTGTAGTACATTAACTTTCATCAACACGTGTTGACTGGAGATATGTGGACGCGTGTGTGTGTGCGTGCAGGAACAGAGGAGACCTGCAGCCATGGCAGGCAGGGGTCGTGGAGTGGGTGCTTTTACATTCAATATAGACGCTCTGGGCATCGGCAGGGGCAACATGCCAGAAGCCAGGGTGGGGCCCAGTCCTCTGTTTCCAGTAAGTACCAAACACAGTCATTTATACACACGCACGCACACACACACACACACACGCACGCACCCCAGGATGACAGATTGCATTTCAGTATATCAAATTCACTTCTAATACTCAAAAGGGTTGAGGTTAAACTTAACTGAGTGGAGAGAGCTTTATGAGAGAGGTAGGTGAAATTTGCATGGAATTTAAAAGCTCAGTATATATACTGGTGGTTTTACTTTTAATAAGTTAAGCTTTATTCTTTGTACTTAAAGTTATGAAACATTTTACTGCTTTTGTATTTAAATGGAGTATATTCATCGTGCTCACAGCCAGCATGTGTTTAAGAGTTATGACCCAATGATGGGGTTCACCAGAGAACCCTATCTGCTTATTTCACAAATAAGCAGAAAGAGGGTAAAGGGCTTATGTTAAAGTCATGGCCAGGGTTTTCTCATTTGGCCGTGTGTATTCCCAAAGGACATGGCAGATATTTACATGCCTCTTGGATTCTGCCAGAATGCTTTATGGGGATTTTTTTGTTGTCATTTAAACCAAGTATGGACTATGCTTACAATGTAGTATATTTTGACTGGTCATACTGAAAAAGTTGAACACCTTTACATGGCAGTCTGAATTTGAGTTAGATTTGAAATGTATTTGCACTTTAGAATAAGTTGAAAATGTCCCCTATGGCACAGAGCAGTAATTGTTGAACATTGTTAATATTGACATTACATCATCCATACTTCTCCAGAGCACGGATTTTAAACCAGTTCCACTGAAAGCTGGCGAGGATGAGGACTACATGCTGGCCTTAAAACAAGAGATGAGGGGAACGATGCAACGGCTGCCATACAACATCAAACCTCATTCCAATAAAGCAGGTGAGGAGAGCGGTGCATTAGAAACCTGACATCAGCTGAAATGATGCTAAAAGACAGTTGTTTGCTGTGGGGGGAGATAATGCAGCTTTTAGGAACAGAGACTTTCAGTTAAGGTCCTATCTGGGAAAGGAAGAGCTGCAGATTAATGACAGAATACTGACTTACAGATGATGTCTCATCTGGCGAAAACACTGATTTCTTTTGTCTGTACTCTCCTGTTCCACAGTTAGCTAAATATAATCATATCAAGAAGTGTGTGTATTTTTTCCAGCATGTCTTCTTGTTAAACATTTTTCAGATGCCTTATATTTACAAAAGAATGCACTAAATATAATTCCAAAGTCAGTGTGAGACAAGAAGCCCATAGTGATAGTATGTGCAGGTTAAGTGTTTTCTTTATTGGGGGGGG
>VURO01022473.1:6526-20862 GCA_015108175.1 Pelvicachromis taeniatus
TAGGTTGGTGTGTGTGTGGGTGTGTGTGTGTGTGTGTGTGTGTGTGTGTGTGTGTGTGTGTGTGTGTGTGTGTGTGTGTGTGTGTGTGTGTGTGTGAAAATAGAATGATTCTGTTACTCGGAGCTGTTGAATGAATTTGCATATCATTGTTTATCATTTGTTTTAGCTTGGTTCAGCAGGTAAGTTCTGCCTGATCCTATAAATATCTTTTTTAGGGTCTCCAGAAAACCCATTACACAGTCTTTCAGGCTCTGGGTAAAACTCACCCCACTGTGAATTTGCCAGCGGAGTGAATTTAATATACAGCTAAAATCTGCAAGATGTTTATACCTCAGTGGGAGAGCCACATGTAGTTTTACCCCTCACTTCCCCTCAAAAGTATGCACTTGAAATAATTATTACTTAAAAAAATGTTCTTTTGAATATCCAGAGATTGTCTAATGAATCTAAAAGTGTTCAGAATTTCTTTCCACATCATCAAATCCTGGCAACTATCGCATGATTAGTCTTAAATGTAGACATAGGATGTACATAAATGATGGACCTTCAATTCAAATCAGGCCATGTTTATTTATATAACACCAATTCACAACAACAGTTGCCTCAAGTGCATTAAGGTAAAGCTGCACCTTTACCTTAAAGTGCCTTGAGGTGACTGTTGTTGCTAGTATTTGGGGAAAAAACCCTGCCAATCAGACGACCCCCAATGAGCAAGGACTTTGTGATGGCGGGAAGAAAAAACTCCCTTTTAACAGGAAGAAACCTCCAGCAGAATCAGGCTCAGGGAGGGCCAGCCATCTGCCGTGACGGGCTGAGAAAAGAAAAAGAGAGCACAGGGAGACAGGACAATACTGAGCCATCAACTGCTGGTTTAGGGAATAAACTGTTTTGGGATTTTTAAATAAAATGGTGGAGGATGCGTTATGCTCCTATAGTATAGCAATTTTTCAATCACAAGATAAAGAAGCACTAAATCAAACCTGGCTTTATCATCTTTTTTATTTATTTATTCTTTGAATTTTTGTTAATGATTTTATGACCTTAACAGGTTTTAATAAATAGGAGTTAAACATAGTGATCAATAAACTCATCAGGAAAGACTTTACAGAGGATGTAAATCAAGTGAGAAGCAGAACATGTTTCTCACAATTTTCTTTACGATCTTACTTAAGTTGCCCCCTGCTGGCTGTTAGAAAGAATGCAGACTTGAGGTACTTGAGGTCGCTAGGAGACGACAACCATCTTTTAAATACAGGCTATGACATAGCCTGTATTTAAAAGATGGTTGGTTCTCAAGACTTGAGAATTTAAAAACACAGTTACAGAGGTTTGTGTTTAATCACAGAAGATAGACTGGTTCATGCGTTCATCAGGACAAATAACATTTTCCCCCCCCAAAATCATCAAATTATTTTAGCAGTTTATAACTACCAAACAAATATACAATATGTCCGAGGGGAAAATGATACAACGGACATATAATATAGGTTCTGGATTTACTATTGTTTGAGCCTTGCATTATATGTTAATATATGTTATCTGTTAGTCAAAAAGAAAACTGCAATTTTTCAATTTTTAAGCACAAATTTCAGCGTGATTCAGTTGTTTTATAGATGTGAGAATTTCTTGATTTCATTGAGATTAACTCCCTGAACAGGAATAGTTTAACATTACACTGCAGAGAGACAGACAGACAGTGCAGACTCTTAAGATGCACAACAAGCTGCTCTGTTCTCTAAATAGCTAATTGCAATTCCTGGTTAACCAGCTGAGTTTGTGATGTAATTAGCTAATGGGAGATCTCAAGCTGAGGCCTGCATCCTTAACCAATCAGAGAGTTTGCATAAGATTCATGTAACAGCAGGTCATACAGTAATGGTGTAGAGTAGAAATACTGTAATGCTCTGGCTACCCCTTCTATCTCTTTCTCGTCTCTTCTATTCTTCCTGCCAACTCATCACTTCTCTATTGAACACAAAGTGAGATTCATTTTTCTCACTTTTTCACCACATCTAAGTCTGGCCTCTCATTTATTTCTTCCCACTCTTCTTTCCTTCTTTGTTAGCCCGTCGTTCCATCTCTCTGACAAATAGAGACTGGTGGAAGGCAAGTAGGAGTGCAGCAGTGTGTTTGAGCGATGAAGGTGTCTGCTCTCTTCACTCACTGTAATGTAGTGTGAGTATTGATTCTTTTAGGTGCATATTGATGTTCATATTTCTTATAATATGAATAATAACGGCATATAAGGATAATTGGCGTATCGCAGGTTGAAACTACGCGTAGAAGTGTGTGTGTGTGTGTGTGTGTGTGTGTGTGTGTGTGTGTGTGTGTATATATATATATATATATACATACATACATATATACATATATATAACAGAGCTGGTTCCAACTCCTCATGAATGACGTTCCCGGGAAGTGCCATGGGAAAGCAACCAGCATCAGTCAATACGGCGCACACATTAAGAGGCAAAAATAAATTGAGGCTCACGCCTTGGCAGGAGTGAATTCCAGCAGCTGCCGCGTTATAGAAGCAACACAAAAAATTTAACATTTGATGATGCCGATGATCAGATCAAGGCAGTAGCGATTAATACTGACAACCATATTAGTTCTGTTAGCTGGGTGCATCTCTGTAAGTGAAGCCTGGGAAGAAAGAAATCTGATCTGTGATAATTGCAGTTATCACATTATGTATCAGCCCAGATGATGACTTAATAAAATCGCTGTAACATGTAGCAGATTCGTTACAGATCATTTTTAAGATGGGATGTCATTTTGTGTTTTTCTTGTTAATATAATATCATAACCATATGTGGGTTTCACACCATATTTTATTTTAAGCTATGAATAAGTTAATAACTTTAAGAAATCGTTTCTGATGTGATCCTCTGTAGGTTGTTGTGAACGGTTCAAGTGGTGATTTTTATGGGAGGAAATGGACTTGACATATTTGTTGGGCTGCCTAAAGTTTTAGGTGAGGAAACAAACAGCTGTTTAAACGAATGTATGGTATCAAAAGGGACCATTTTGTAAAAAACCTCTAACATAATCAGCAAAAACTGAGCAAACTGTATTACTACAGAGCTATGTGCCTCTGTGAGCACCCCTGTATATATGAATACATTTGAATATGATTAAAGTTTTTTTGTTTTGTTTTTTTTGTTTACCTGTTGTTGTTTCTGAGTTTGACGTGCCCCCCGGGCACCAGAATCTGCCCGTTCTTCAGCCAGGTGAGCTGCGGCTCAGGCTCGCCCCGTGCTTGACAGGTGAAGATAGCGGTGGTGCCGACGGGCCGGGCAATGGACTGCGGAGGCTGAACGAATTCTGCTGGAGCTGTAAGAGGAGGCAGACTGAGAATCAGATTGAGTAACCTCAATCCGTCAAGCGAAAGATGTCGCTGGATAGATCGGGGCCAGAAAAACAGAAATACAATTTTGGCAGAATTAAGAGGTGCAGAAAAATAAAAAGCCAAAGGGTGAGAATGAAGAAGGAAAAATATGAAAGCCTAAGATATGCATAAATGGTATAAATGCTGCTGTAGAGATATAATTCAAGGTCATTTGGCAGGATTATAATGCACACCAGATCAATGCAGATAAAGGAAAAAAAATGGGAAGCAGGAAAGTGAGATAAAGCCATAAGACTTGTGCAACCAGAGCAATAATACTTGGGAGTAATTTGCCTTAAAACAGCAGTTCAATTTTTATCATATCTGGTCTCATCCTATGATTCAGGCTTCCAGCCATTATTCATTATTCAAAATGGCAGGTGCTTTATTTTAATTTAAAGAGTAATTAAAGTTATACCCGCTGGATTATAATTTTCTATGTTGGTGCCTCTGAATTATCTCCGCTGTGCTTATAATTGTCCCAGCAGCTATAAGTGATCTGACAGCCTAATTTATTTATGCCCACATTCGCCGAGACAATTTGATGGTTTTATATATACGCAGGTTTATATAATGTCTTCACTGGAGAAGCATCATGATGCTTTTAGTAAAAATACCACACTGTTCCACCTTTTTTTTTCTATCCCTGTCATTTTCTTCATCATCATCATCAAGGGAGGATGAGCAACCTGAGAAAACCTGAAATAGCTTGAACACAAATACAGTGAGATCAAAGTGACTGAATCACAGAGGTGACTCTATGATAGAGAAACCTTTGGACCTATAATTTAATAGGATTATAAGATTACTCAAAAAAATTATTTAAAAAGGTAATGAGTAATTTTAAACAGATTACTGTTTATTAAAAAAAGGCTGCACTTGTTTTAAGTAGTAATTTTAGCTGGCACATTTATGGCTACAGAACATATTAAAAGTTCTGTAGCCCATTCATTCATTGCTCTTCAAACAGAAGAGCAATGAATGAAGAAATACAGTACTGTGCAAAAGTCTTTAGCCACGTCTTATTTCTTTATAATTTGCTTCCAACGGAGCCAGATTTTCCTGTATTTTTTTAAAAAAAAAGTGGTCATGAATGTAGTTTTCTAGACTCTCTGAAGGTCTTTCAAAGTGTTTTTTTTTTGGACATTGGCTACATTTTCACGATATTACAGTCCAGCCGGTGTCACCTAACCATTTTCAGAAGTATTTTTGTGCATCTTTAGCAGCTGTTCCAAAAATACATTGTGTGCTCCCCTTTATTCTTATTATTATTCCAATATTAGTAAAAAAGACCTAATATGCTGATTTTTATGCATATTTTTTGATTCTTGACTTCTGTTAGTGTACATTTACATTATATGCTTTTATAATATTTTGTTATCCTATACTGGCCCTTGATGACCCTCAGTTCACCCTGTGTATGTAAGCCAACTGTCTTCTGCTTGACTGCCCGTAGCAAACAGAAGGTTTTAAACAGGTGCTGCACTGGCCAGAGCTGTATCCCTGAGATAAACATATTAACTGTATCCTACTTCCACTGACATCATACAGTGGAAGTAGGGTCTTGCACATATACGCTGGCCTTATTTGAAGGTTTGGTCATATTTAACGTGGGCATCTCCCGCTCTATGTGTCTTTATATGACAAAATACTAGAAACAAGTCAAACATGTTGACTTTAAAAGATCCATCACACTTTTGGTTGTCAAGTTGAATCCCTGTTTATATTGTTTTCCCCGTGCTTCTGCCCTCCTTCTTGTTCCAACACTAATAAATAAAATGTTGTCTGACACTTCCTCAATGTAAGCATTTCCATTCTCCCCAGTGGAAAAGCTAAGGGGCCGTTAGGCACTTGAATGAAGGGGGCTGACAGCGTGAGATGGTCCTTTCATTCATCTCAGTCCTTCCAAGCTTCATTGTCTGTTTTGTGCACACTTGCTGTGTGCTTTGAGGGCTGACTTGAAGGTGAAGGTCAGAGGGAGCTCAGGAAGACATTGATTTGCACCTGTAAGGGGCGTGGGGTAAGACCGTGAGCACCAGCTATCCATCTTACGCTTGTTTTTCGCTTCTTTGGCTGCTTCTTTGACTCTTTCGTTCTTTGTTTCTCGCTTTTCTCTTTTTGTACCCCAAAGCAGCCAACATAAATCCAGCTTGTTTACGCTGTAAGTGCTTCTTTAAACTGTGATTGTCTTCTTAGTTCTGCGCTTCTTTGAAATTCCTAATCAGTGACAGCCACTGAAGCCCTCTTATAGTAGCTTATTATCAATAGAATGATGGAAATGACTAATTAAAGCAATTCTAACATGTGTGTTTATTTGTAGCATTCTTTTGTTTCCTCAAATCAATTACAGAAACCAAAAAAGGACAGAAACACATTATGAAAGTCCACATCTTTTTATCCTTAGCAGGTGAGGGCCTTTTCGGAGACTTCACAAGCAGATGAAATGAAATATTGATTGCGATCAATGCTGCTATAGGCTGATCAATATGTGAGTGAGGCAGACACTGGATGTTTCCTGCTTGGTGACAATTAATGCACATGGCAGCCCACACCTGCCATATCCTTTTGGTGAAAAGCACCTGCCTCTTAACTCTAACATCAAACACTTTGATGATACTGGCTCCAGCTCCGTGGAGAATAGATGAAAAGAACAAATTTTAATCAAAATGTTAGAAAGCACACCGAGAGGGAAACTTCAAAGGACTATATATGTTCTGCATGCTGCAGCAGAGCAACAGATTATTGACCTTTAAGTTTTCTAATATTAAAGTTCCCCATGTCACATGAAATATATTTCCTTTAAAAAGACTCATAGGATGTATTAAGAGCTGGTTTGTCTTGTTTTCACATAGAGTGTACATACAGTAGTGTCTGTGAAAGCTTAATGTGGGACAGGGTTACAACTGAGTGAATGAATAAGCGGATGAATGACTGAATACATGTCCTCCATGGTGCAAGAACAAAACCGTAACTGTCACTAACAAAAGGAGAAACAGATGCGATTAGTCAAATGAAACATGATTAAATTGTGGACCAAATTAAATAACTGAAACATTATTATACAAAGTTTAATATTCCATATATGACAGCTACTACAGATAAGCTAATGACTATAATTACAGGAACACCTACACTTAAGACTGGCAAATCAAAGATATGTTATTATAGGATATTTTCACTTTGGATGTAATTCTTCCCAAAATGACAAATAAATATATAGCGTGTCTTATAGTATCTACTATATTGTATTGTATATTGAGAAGAGGTTATTATGTCAAAAAAATATGTAAAAAAAGAGAGTTTACCACTTTCACCAGATGTTACATTTTATTTATCGTAGAAAATCTGCATATTTATCTCCTGTGAGACTCACGCAACTGTGTTATAAAACAAACAAAAACTAAAATTTAATGCTAATTGCCTGTTATTTTTAAAAAACTGGATATATGTGTCATTTGAGGGAAGAAAAGGCTTGCAGATACAATACTGCAGAGGCATAGTCTCTTGTTGCAGAGCCTGTGAAGAACCGCGGAAGAATTTTAAAAAGCTGCAGACATGAAGGCGCGGCTTTTGAGCTGCGGATATCAGTGCCAAAACAAAGACACAATAAATCAATTTCTAGGCGGTTTGAAAACAAACAAACAAAGAAGAAATAGCATGGGTTTGTTTTATTATTCGAGTCTGGCATCTAAAATCTGCAAATCATATCTCCATATGTCATTCTCTAATTTGAATTTGATGGTTATATTTATAGAATTTCCCTGATGTGCCCACGATTACAGTATGCATGTCATTGTTGTAGCTCAGAGTGTAGCTTAAAAAAGTTTATGGTGAGGCTTCACTAAACCAAACTAAACAGGGCAAACTCGACCGTGCAAATCGAGCCAGGTTTGACGAGTCCATTTAAAAGTGGGCAGTGCTGATGTTGATGCACATACCTTTCACAGGATTAGCAAATTATAATGGCTGTGAAGGCTGGCTTGCACATTTTAGACCAACAAGTACAAGCACTTTGTAGTCTAAAGTGCTTTCAGTGGTCAGTGAGACGAGACAAGTACTATATAAATGCAAGTACATTACAAGACAATGAAATTGCTCTGAAACTGCTTGCCGCACAGCGAGCAGAAAGGCTGAGAATCTGTATCTCTTAATGATGCTTGTCAGGAAAAATGAAAAAGGGTTTAAAGAGTTTCTAAAAAAAAAAAAACTAGAGCTCCTCTGAAACTATGCACACATGGTCTATAGGATCTTCTAGGAATGGTGTCACAGATTTTCAAGAGAACTGATTAGTTAGTAGGCTATGCTTTGATACAACTTGATCTGTAATCTCCAACATAGCCTCTTAACCTCGCTAAACCCCAAATCCTGCTTCACGGTACAGGTCCCCTGACTCTCCAGAGTCCCATCTCTAATCATCAAGTATCTCTGTGCTCAGTGCCTCCAAATAAAAGAACAATCTTTGTTCAATCTATCTAAAGAAAAAGAAAAACCCCATTTGCCATAAAAGATGTAATCACATGTGCCTCCACAAATGTAATATACTGTACATGATAACGTCCCTGCGTTGGTAAAAACTGCGCCTGGTCCCTAAAGCATATTTCAGAGACCACAAAAGCTGATGTTGCAGGACTGTCTGCCTCTCGGTGTGATGCTGTAAATCTATTTTGCTCTATGTTTTCATTCTCCAATAATAAAGAAAGGATGATTCAAATAAACCTCTGCAGTTATTTATTTATTTATTTATTCATCTCTGCCTGAGACAATGCTTGAAACCTGAAACTATGACTGAAATAACGAAAGCTGAGAGTCAGAACTCGAACTCATGAAATTTTTGTAATGCCTACCATACAGACTCTAGCTCTGAGAAACAAGCGGAGACATTTTAGTGGTCTTGCGTCTTTTGGAGGCACAAAGATGTGTAAAAGTATGCCTAGTACACTAGAAATAATCGACAATTACTGTAGCAAAAAAAAAAAGAAAAAACAGCCTGAAATGTTTTGGTATGCTTTGCAAATCATTCAAAGCCTTCACCCTGAAAAATCTGCACCACCCACTAGATCAGAATGAGGGTTTTAAACTAAAGACCACCTACATAAAAGACGCTGGTGGCACAGGAGCAGAGCACTTGTTCATCAATGCAGCAAAACTGAAGCGCTTTCAGTCATGGTACAGTAATCATGTTGCCTGATCCACCCACATAGTGCCAAGCTGTACCTTGTCATGTTCCCGAAGATGCTTTGTAGGTGCTTTTAGTTTCACCCAACTTAAAAAAAATAATAATGACGTCATTGCTTTTATCCAGAACTCACCTTGGACCACCAGACGTCCTTGAGCAGTCCTACGCACACGGGTCCCTGGTTTGTTAGCGGCACAGACGTACACCCCAGAGTGCTCCACGCCAACATCTGAGATCATCAGGTTTCCTGTGCCAAGCACCTGAATTCCCTCCACCCCGATGGGACGGCCGTCTAATCAGGGAAACAGAAAAAGAAGTTGGGAAGGATGAGTAAGAATTTATGGAGGTCAGCATAAAAAGAACCAGGTATACGGGCACAGTAGGTGTTTATGTTAGATGGGGGTCAACTGAACTAAAGTAAAGATCAGAGTGGGTGTAAATCATTAGCAAGACATCTAATTAACATCATACAAGTTTACAGCCACGAGCTGACAGAAGCAGCGCTATTTCTGTCCCCCCAAGGATGCAGCGCTCACAGCGTGTGTTCTTCAGGATTATAATGTGATAAAGCTGCCAGCACACCATACACCGAGAAAGGTCAGCGAGATTGTGTTTGAGTCGTGTACACGCTGCAATTTTTTTTTACTTAATTGGGACTTTGTGATAGTTTCCGGTGAGAATCATCTGGCTTTTGGGTGCTTTACAGTAAATCAATGCTGTTTTTCTGCTTCTCCCTAATGGATGTTCAGTTAATTAAAACTTTTATGCTCCAGTTGACACATTTGCTTTTACATTTTCTTTTAAGCTGGTTTGCTTCTTGGCACTGGAAATGTTTCAGCTGCCACTCTGGAACCAGAAACTCTAACTGTAACTTCTAATCTTATATCTACTTACACAATCCATAGCTGCCTCCTCTCTGCTTTTGCTGTAATTACATGATAAGCTCACACACTTTCCTGTGCTCCCTTATCTGCAGTGTCAACCCCAACAATGGCTTCAGTCTGCCTATGATGTTAGCTATGGGGCCAAAGGGGCATTTTAATCCCATCTATTACTTCCATCTGCAGCCTGTAAGCCTGTGTGTTCCAGATATGATACACCAAAAGGCCAGGAATGGAGGGAAGGGAGACAGGTACCACAGCGGACAAAGGAGCTCCAGTTAGAAATGCTAACTATGTGGTCAATAGTCAGTGAATACTTTTGGGTTCAGTCCCTTATCTTTAAACTTAAAGCAAGTCACTTTTCAACAGATTTTAATGAAAGGTTACTTTAGGTAATGGCTTTGACTGAAATTCACTTAGGGAACTAAAATAATGCCACCAAGCCTAAAAACTAATTTGCTGATCAGGATTGTCAACAAATAATTTTTAAAAGGTTTTATGAGCAAAAGACTGTGAAAACATAGTATTAGTTTCATTTTTAATGACAAAGATACATCATGTTGAATGCCCATCACAAACGTTTCGGTCTACAGATGTGACCCACACGACCAAATTCAGGAGTATAGTGGAAAACTGAAAGTGACATCAAAACAGCCTTCTATCACATACTGCTGGTAGCTGGACAATTGAGAGATGATGGCCTATGGGTGTGACTAGTCTGTTACAGAATTCGGAGTCTTCTGTGGTGGTGAAACTGTTGTTGATGATAACAGTATCATCACCACTTATCTAAGTGAAAAAAATCGACTAAAAAGAACTGTAAAAGCGTAGTTGAAAAACATAATGGCATACTCCAAACCAATACAGTTTGGCATATGGTGGCCTAAACAAATAATATGATGACAAATATGATTGCCAGACTCATGATTTTGTGTGTATATTATGAATGATAATACATCCAATTACTGCACATACAAATGTGCTTGTATCAAAGATAATTAGATTATATAATGGTGTTTATTTCACAGCCATATGTGACATGGATATCTCACTAGTGTGTCTACACAACGAGTTTCTGAATGTCTTAATTCATCAAGAGTACATAAAATATTATAACATTTTAAATTTGATATAAGCTGCCTTATGAATGGTGTAAAAATATGTTAATACTGTGTAATTAAGTGCAAGTGTGTAGGTGTTATGAGCTCCCTTGTTCTGCAACTGTTATTTTGGGTCCCTGAACTTCAGCCAAACTCCACTGATGACACAAACTGTCATGAAATGCAAAACAATGAAATCTAAGGAAGCCTTTAATCTGACTGATACAACAGGTCCAAAACCAAAAACGCCAAAGAAGGGCAGGTAAAACAGAGAGGCAAACATATATAGAGCCAGGGAAGAAGGTTGCACAAACAGATATCGCTACAAAAGGGTGACAAGACTATGTATACACTAACGACTGACTAATGATGACAAATAAATGGGGAATGAGGCACAGAAATGAAATGAATTAATGGAGGTGAATCCAACAAACGGAGAGTGAAACCCAGATCATGACGCAGGAGACAGCCAGCTACTGGTGTACAACAGGAAATGACCAAAAGACAACTACACTGAGACCAAACAAGATGACAGAGAGAAAAGGAACCCAGGAGGAAAAAGGGGGAAAGCCCTATAACAACACTGAGAGGGAAACTTTAACAAGGGAATCAACCTCATCACATCTCAAGCTCACCATTCAATTCATCAGAAGTGATGAAAAAAAATCCTTGAAGTTCGTTTGAATCTTCAAACCAGCCGAGGCGTCTCTGGTGCACGCACGCAACTCGTGTGATAAATGCTGCAGCTTCAATTAGTAAATGTGTAATTATGTGGCGATGCCTAATGAAGACAATACGTGTAATTAATGCAATTAATCATGACAGGTTATTGAGATCTAATAAATGTCTCCAACTTGAATGACACGTGTTCGTCTGCGTCGAATGCCATTGCCGCATGTTTTATTGCTTTTTCCGCATTTTCTTTTTTTACTTCATCTCACTGGGCTGCTGTCCTCACAGAAGCAGTCTTGTTCTTTTCTTGCAGTTTGCTGTTATATTCCTGTCTCTCTCAGGCCTCGCCATCACTTTCTCCCTGTCAGAGACTAATTAACTTAGTGTCAGAAAAAAAAGAGCACAACCTAGGAGGCCGTGGTGCCGCTGTTCAATGAATAGCAGCAAACCAACTCTGGCATTAAGGAGTGACTGATGTGAAACTATAAGATTCATTATGCGGCTTATCCTAGCCTCCCTGCTGTAATCTAATACATACAAATCCCATCGTGTTAGCATTTCATTCTGGCAACACTGTGTAAGGCAATACCGGCAATCTGATTACGCCCAGCTGCTGGGGAGGGGCTGCGATTTACATTTGGAACAGCAAATCAGATTGAATGAGAGGTAAAGTAAACAGGTAGGAGACTGAAAAATTGTCCACGACAGAATCTGAGTGGTAGTCAAGAAAGGGAAAAATATGCATGAAGAGAAGAGAAAACGGACTGTGTATACAGCAATTACTCAGAGGCTCTCCTGCGCTTCCGAGGAGGTTTTAGCATCATGAGGACATGGAGCAACAGAGTCGAACATCATGTTTAGCCCTAAGGCTTAATCTGCAATCCCACTGCCTCATGTAAACACAATAGATCTGTGCTGTAACAAATATATTCTACTGGAGCATGACCAATTTAGGATTTTTACTGACCAATAGTGATACTGATACCGATATTTGGTGATCTGACATGAAAATGTGATATAGTATGAAAAACTATGCAAACATCAGCATGTTTGCATAGTCTGTTAAACCTTTTAAGTTTCGATTTATCAGCTGCCATAAATGCTGATACCAACATATCGGCAAATAATCAATATCGTCTGATATATCGGTCTGACTCTGTATACCTTACAATGCAGGACAGAACACACAGATGCCACCTAATCTCTCAAACACACAAACAAGAACACCACGTCTGATTTGATCAGGATTTTTTCTCACCTAGTCTGCTCCACGACACAATGGGCCGAGGGTATCCAGTGGCAACACACTCCAAGATAGCCGTTTGGTGAACAGTGAGGGTTAGGTTTTCTGGACCGACCACGATCACAGGTTCTTTGTAAATAGATGATTGAGAGCCTGAAGGGAAAAGGGAGAGGAGAATTCAAGATTGGAATGAGCATGATGGATAGCTTCTTTTAATTGGATTTCTCTGGAGTTCATTAGCTCAATATGCTGTATCTCTTAGATCTGGCAGCAGGACAATAGGTTTGGAAAAGTCTAGGAAATGTGCTATACAGATAAGTAGAGGCGTATTAAGTGACTGTATTTGATCAGTGATGCAGAAAACTAAAGATCTGAATAAAGAAAGCTAATTTAAACCAAAGTCAATTTACGGTGAGGACGTGAATGCTTTCCTCAAATGACAAAAAAAACAAACAACAACAGCCAAAAAAACAGAGGTTTACTCAGCTGCGTGCTCAATTATAGATACCAACCTGAAACACTTAGGAGTGCCTCAGCACTGTGTTTCACTGCTGCACTGTTATGGGCCACACAGCAGAACTTTCCACTGTCCTCCTCATGCACTCCTGTGATCTGGAGAACGCCTGTGGGCAGAAGAGTGTACCTAAAAGACAGAAAAAAATGATGAGACTTGGTAAACTTTAATACAAGTGCTGCAGTTTCTTAAAACAAGAAGCCCAAGTGGTAATTTGATCTAACCTCTCATCACTGGTGTCCACTGGGCGGCTGTCTTTTTCCCAGCTGATGACCGGCTCTGGCAGGCCGTGAATCTGGCACTGGAATCTGGCCACGCCGGACTCCTCAGCGTGCACCGACTCGGGTTGGACGTGGAAATCTGCCATGGCTGTGTGATAGAAAGAGGAGCAGTTGAAATATTAGGTCATAGCTTCACAAAACAGCTACAGAGCAACAAGCTCAGAAAAAAAAAAAAAAAAGCAGCGCTGCAACAGATGGTGTGGCCCCCACAGATCCCAACATCAGAGTACCAATCTTGGACTACATAAAGAGACAGAAAGTCTACCAAAGGAGTGCTGCAAGATGCTTAGAGCAACTGGCACATTTTCTGCAAGGGAATTTTATTTTAGTATTCATATTTATTTTTAGTGTGTTGCTTTTTCACAAATAAAAAAGCAAGTATTACAATTTCATGGAAAACCCACACAACTGTTGTCGGAGATACTTAGGTTTTTGCACAAAATGCCACTGATTCACTACATGCACTTCATTTTTGAGAGCTTTAACCTACCTGCTAACCTTACTTTTTCACATAAGCCAATTCAGAGAGAAGCAGAACATTTCTGACATCACTGCAAACGTGTAAAAGGAGGCTTTTGAAAAAGAAAACAATCCTACAAATAACAACACAATAAAACACATTCAAGAAGTAAAAGCATAACTATTTCTGTGAGAGCGTTCAATCTGTTTGAGAGGATGTAATACATTTTTCTGCTGTCACTGTGCCTGTCTTTCACATGCAGCTCATCAAAGATTTTGTATGCAGGTAAGAAACATCTGTTTCCGAAATGCATATAAAGCATATAAAGACAACATAGATAAGGCCAGTACCATATAGCCGAGCCAGTATCAATATCCCCACAGAGAGCCTCATTCAGTTGCAGTTCACATATCCACTCCCTGCAGAACAAAGGCGGCATCGAAGGTGGAGCCAGCAACAAACTCAATTAGAGAGAGGCCCTCTTCTTCCACAATTCTCCCACCTTCTTCAACAGAAGTGCACTCATTTAAATGTCAACCATAATTAACTTGGAGGAAGAGGGGCTTCTCCGAAAACTGTTAGCATAACAACAGGAACAGACCCCTTATTATTTCATAA
>VURO01022473.1:30128-44815 GCA_015108175.1 Pelvicachromis taeniatus
AAAGATTTAATCCCCCCCCCCCCCCCCCCCCCCAAACGTTGTGGATCAGACAAGACCTGAAAGGATTTTTCTTTCCACGAGCTAAAGCTAAATCAACAAAATATGGATTCTTGTTAGGATCGATCGCTTCTTGAAGCGATACAAAACAATAACAGCGTCAGCAGCAAATGTAAGCACTAATGCTTTTCTAGATTCGGCATTAAGAGCCATAAATTTCCCAAGTCTGAATTATAATTTACTATAAACAAGATTTATGTGGCTGCTTTCCATTCAGTGTATGAGGGGCTTGGCCTGAAAGCAGGTAAACAGTCACAGCAGACAGCAACAAAACGGATAAATCTACTGAAATAATTCATTTTTTATGGGCTTTTTTTTTCTTACTTGATCTGCATTCATAAACAATGGCTGACTCACAGAACTGTAACTCTTTTGCCCTGTTATCGACTGGTTATACAAGAAGTGGTACCAAGAGACGAAATTGGATGGGATTCAGGGATTTTAATATAACTTCTCAAAAATACAAAATTTTCATTGTTAAACAGTTCTGCGAACACGCCCTCTCGTGATTGGTTGCATTAATGGAGACTTCAGATAACATTGTAATTATATTATATGCAAACAACATGTAAATACTTGAGAGAGGCTGATTTCAGCATTTTTAAACTTAAAATGTAAATGAGATTTTCTTCTCATTTACATTAAAATATATTTGTTTTACTTAACACATCAAGGTATTCCAACAGTGAATCATACCATAGTGATACTCGACAGAGCGAATCCCCTCAGTGAACCAACTCCAATCATGCACTATTGGTTAGCTGTCCAACAAGCTGATATGCAAGCTGATATCTTTGCATCCATACCTGTCATTGTCTTTTTCAAATGTTCATATTATTTGGTGTCTAAAGCAACTAATTTGATGTTGAAAAAAGTGTTTGACTGAAAACAAGAAAAAAATCTAAATCAATACACTGACACTATGAATATTTTTCAGACACTAAACAAATAGAATAACTTTCTTGTTTACAGTCTTGACCCAGTGTCCTGAACTATACAGCAAAGCCACACGTGCAGTTAATTTTCATCCATGCGGTCCGTCTGTACGTCTTCAAGTCTTCATTTTGGCCCCCTTTGTGGTGTCAGTGAATGTAGATCACTATCTCACAGGGAAAAGACACATGCATTTGCTTATCCATATTGTGCAGACTTGCTCTCATTTTAGACGTCTTTCTTCCTTTTTTATCCTCATTCTTGCTTCACTCTTTCACCGTCACATCCTCATCAATAAGAATGAGGAGGTAATTATAGTTTTTAAAAAGATTTTTTTGTCCATTATTTAACAAGAAATTACTTTAACAGAGAACACAAAGACGTAATATTTAAATCACCTGTTTTGTGTATCTTACTACAGATAAGAGAGACTTTTTTTATGACTGGCAGATGGGAATTAGAAAAATAAGAATCCATATAAATGCCAAGTATATCTAAGATATTATAAAGTAGAATGGTGGTTTGATAAAGCAGTGGTGTGCACGAGATTGTCCATTAAAGACCTGAAGCTGTGGTGGTTGTGTGCGGTGAGTGTGGCTCATTCATTTTGCAGAAATGATCCATGTTACTTAGACACCAGCCCTGGGACACGCTGTCACTTTTACGCTCAGCTTAAAACACGTGGACACACTTATTCACACATGATGGCTTCTATATGGAAAAAGGTGAAGAGACTTAGTGACATGCACAGAAATTAGTTTCTCTCCCTCCCTTGCACGGACACGCACACGAGCACATGTACAATTGCTCACACCCGTCTCTACGCCGTCAGCTCAGCTGACAGCAGTAATGAGTTTCTTCTCTGCGTAAGCCAACTGGCACCCACTCAGGGGAATTTATCAGGCTGAATTGTGGCCATTAATCACAATCCTGGGCAACACATTGCCATCAAGTGCGTGGCAAAGAGAGATGCATTGATGGTGGGGGGGGGGAAGGATACGACAGAGAAAGAGGACTGATGAGGAAGACATGAGAGAAAAGAAAACATAACAGTGTTGGTTGGGTAAACCACCTGCTTCTTGTTGGGCATTGCCTGATGCTGAGCTAAATGGAGGATAAAAAGACAGTGAGAGAAAAAAGATCAGACCCTGAATGCTGTAAATATCAGCTCAATTACTCCAAGAAGAGCTGCTGTGACATCAATCGTGGCGACAAGATTGGTGGGAGATATTTCCAGCAATTGCTTTGCGCTTTTCTTAACTTCTCACAGCAATACCCACACACATATTCATGTGCACTGAAAGAGATGATAAAAATGTATGCGCCGAAGACTGGAAAATATTGTGTAACAGGAAGATAGGGAATAATGTCACAGCAGCTTTTAAAGCCTATGGAGCGTCATAGGTAATGACCAGGAGAGCAGGTGCTGCTAATGTATGGAAAACTGCCATCATCTCATTTTCCAATATTGAGACAATGACACCAACACATCCTCTCAGTGAGATGCCTGGAAACTCAAAGTCTGCCTCCCATTCTTCTCTTTTCACTGTCTTTTTTAACCCTCCCTCCTTCCCTCCATTCACGCTGCCAGCTGACTGCGGTCACCAGGGATATTACTGCCCCTTGCTCATTCGTGAAACCCAACCCCCACTGTTTGCCTTCACCCCGAGCCCGATGAATTCATGCTAATATGCAGTCAGTAACCCCCCTCCCCCCTTGTACGCAGCACATGTGCGACTCCCCCCGCCACGCCCACCGCATGGTGCTTAGCTCACATGAAATCATGAGAAAAAAATTACCACAGAGGAAGAAGAGGAGGAGAGCGAGAGAGGAAAGGCAAGTGCAGAGCCTGTCATAACCACTTAGTGTTACAAGACGGTGGGTGAGAAATGAAAGCCCTTTGTCTCTGCCGCTACCTATAGCGCATGCAAACAAAGCCTGTGCAGACACTACATTCAGCGACGATTTGCTCCATCTGATAACGCGACACTACCAGCGGGGCCCGAATAAACAAAGGGCAGCTTTGGATTTACATAAATTGGGAGAAATATTTCGTTTCTGCGGTCCAGTGAACAATGAAATTAAATGAAGGCCTTATCTTTACAGTGATTCCTGTGAATCAAATTCCTGTCAATCAGCGAGGATTAACACGAGATCACAATGATTAATTGTGTTTTCGAGCAGCCGAGAGGGATAATTTTAGTAACTCCCCTATATAGTCTCCTGTCAGTAGCACGCCTCTGGGCTGCAATTACAGATTATATTTATGGTCGATTAATCTTCACCCGGGAATATGGAAAGCCAACAATTGATTAATTTAACGGTGCTAAGAATACACAGTTAATGTTTCTTTTCCACTGACATCACGTCTTTAAGATGAAATTTTGTGACATGCTGTAAAACGCGTCTTTAATCAAGAGTCCTGTCTGAGGAAATCGCTTTCAAAAACACGAGCGTTTCAGTATTCGTAGAACTTATGTCTACTGACGAAGGACGCATAAGCAACCTGTAACATGGACTCTGCTGACAGTCATGCTCTCATCTCAGCTGTTCCTTGCAGTGGATAGGAGGGGCACTACCATGAGCTGTCAGACATAAGCACATATCACCGACGCGTCCAAATCGCCATCAGCCGCCTAACCCTCTAAAGCTGTCTTACCTCTCACAAATAATGCCCATGCTGGAAAATGGAGAGGGCCATTACACCGCTAGTATCATGTTTCATCTTTTCAGGCTGTGGCAATGAAATGGTCTGCCTTATGACTTACTAACACATGACATGAAACCACTTCTGTAAAGAAAAAAAAACATACATTCGTAAAAATGATTAAAGACTGCATTCAGACGGATGATACAAATTCTTTATAAGGTTACAAAATAAACACATCTCGTCCTTGCAGCACTCACTGAAAGAAGACTTTTTAAAACAGCTCTTGCAAAGCATCCAACGCTCTCTGCTCTGTCACTTGAGGATAGGAAATTAAATGTTTCATTGATGCTTTCAGAGTGAAACAGACCTTCGTGTTAAGGGAAAGCAGCGGGTCAAAGTATTGTATGTACAGTCTCTGACCGCAATCCTGCGCACATGTCCCTGTCAGATCATTTAATTGATCGCAAGCGAAGGTAATGTGCAAGTTACAGAGATGAATTACGAGCCCGGGGTCAGGGGAGCAGTTTTCCGGCATGTTCAAACGGCAGAGACGTGCTTCTTCGAGCTAAGTGAGCCCGATGTTGCTTTGTACCCCTGGTGACTGTCGAAAGCAGCCCCGGAAAGAAAGCCGAGGGGGTCAGAGGTCCCGGCACAGCATCGGAATGGAATGTTCCTTCGTGGTTCGAGGTCCAGCCTTCAGAGCTGCAGAGGCCGAGGGATCACTCGAGTCCACCACCACATGCTCCACCTATTTCACTCCCTGCTGCGCTCCACTTTCATCTATCTCACCTATTCCCCGCTTGGATTTTCATGCAGCTTGTTTTGCTGTGGCCTTAGGAATATTTTCTTCGTTACCCCCCCCCGTAGGAAATCATTTAAAATGCTTTGAGATCTGGATCTAATGTGTGCTGATGAGAAATCACTCTAAGTAGCAGAACTCATAATTTGTAATGCAAAATTGTAATGAAACTGCACATTTTTCAATAATTAGATTTTCCCAAAGTCATACAGGCTAACAGAACTATAGACACTGCAAACAGGTTGCCAGCAGGAAACGGGCCATCTCAGAAATCTTTCATCCTATGCCAGCAGTAGCCGCTTCTAATTGGTTCCTGTGGAATTCGTTTTATCCCTGGCGACCAACTCTGCACACACTGTGGAGCCTGACAGGCTTTTACCCCCAAAAGCTTCAAACACGTGTAGTTATAGAGGGAAGAAAGTAAAGATTGTGGACCTAAGTGAGTTTATACTGCTATAACAACTCCTCATTTCAGGCTGACTGTAAATACAACAACAATGCATGGATGCTCACATGGAAGCTAAAGTATTTCGACATGGCAAAAAAAAGAAAAAGTTACAAAAGAATTTGGTCAACCCAACTTATCTTACTTATCGTAAGGGGCTGAAGACAATAGCTGACCCAGGACAGGCTGCGAGTCTGTCACAGGCCAACACAGAAAGGCACACACTTCACATCTACTCCACCGCCAATTTAAAATCGCCAATTAACTTAACATGCATGTGTTTGGATGGAGCACCCTGAAAAAACCCACGTAGGCACACACAAAGGCCCCAGCTGGCCAGGAGAGCCAGAAGTTTTCAAACTCAGCTGAAGAAGAGTGTATGCTACCATATTCATTTGATATAAAACTGGCCTATATAAACCTATAAAGGAAGATAACCACCCTATGATAATTAAACTTAAAATTAATAAATTAAGCGTCAAGCAAATTAAGCATTACACGTTTCAACAGACTTCCTGTGACACTCACAAACTTCTTTTCTCTTTTGAAAACAGATATAAAGGAAACTATATAGCAATAACATGTTTTATGATTTATTCACAGTTATGTGATGTCACAATAATGAGAGCATCTAACTACAGCAAAGGTTAGCATTAAAATCAGTATCTATGGAAGCAGGGTTGCAGGCTGTGCAGCAACATGTAATTCAAAAACAACTTATCTGTTTCATTTAGACATTAAAGTAGCAAGAGCGCTCATTATTTATATCTCTAAGAATGGAGTTCCCTTTTTCTTAGACAACACAACAATACAAAGTTGACATGTTTACTTTGAGGTCGTGACTTAAAAGCTGTAGTGTGCAGTCACTCATTCCTGTCACTTTAGGGCAAAAATGGCTCTAATGTGCAACACAGTCGTTATCGTCGCGGGAGCAGTGTGAAACACTGCCACGCATCTTCCCTCTTACTGCATCAATAAATTAATCGATCGATCAGACCTGCAGCCAGGATTGTTTGAAACGTGTAAATATCAGCAGGATCAAAAGCAACACTGAAAATGTGACAGGCACAAATAAATATCTTTACTGATATTTACAGATAAAAAAGGCAGGCTGCTGCGTCGCTTATTTGAGAAAGAGCGGGCTTGGCTCTCTGGTGCAGTGGCAGGGTTGGGTCATTTTATTTCACTGCCAAATCCAAGGTCACTGCCATTGCCCTGGGGCAATCAGACGAGGGGGATGGGTCCCCACTGGGGAATAAGACCGAGTGTTGGAAGAGGCGAAACGTGATGGGAGGAGAATTTAAAAGAAAAAAGGGGAGGGGTATTCTGCCCTAGTGCACACAAAAAGGTCACCGTTTCCCAGATAAAGACCCCCTCTCCATCGTCCAGCCCCTTATGACCTCTGACCCCTTTATTTCTACGTCAATGCCGAAACAGAGGGGGAAGAAAGAGGCAGGAGGGAGCACGGGGAAACACACCCACCCAGAGTCAGGAGTGACAAAAGGGGGCCTCAGCCACAGCTAGCTGTGTTGGTCAGGAGAACAAACGGTCAAGGCCACCATCACAAAGCAGAGCCACCAGAGGCTGAACATCTCCACAGCCTCTGCCTGTTCCCAGCCACTCCACTGCCCCTGCATTTCATGAATGACAATAGCTGCTGGTCTGCTCCGAGAGGTACCCCAACACACACAAACACAAACACAGGCGAGATAGTGGGAAAGAGATGGCAGAGGCCCAAAGGAGAGCTGCTGCCTGCCCATCACTGACAGGCCTTTGTCTCAGACTCTTCTGCTTGTTGGCAGAAAGATTTCCTGATCCCTGCTTAAACAAAATGCAAAACTGGACTGAGGGCCCCTCTGTGTGTGTGTGTGTGAGTGTGAGTGTGCGTGCGTGCGTTTGTGCGTGTGTGTTTTGTGAAAAACTGAGAGGGCGATAATAATATCCACAACTGGCTCCACCTCCCGCCTGTCTTTGTCCTTAATACACATTTTCACAGATGCAAAAACAGAAGGCATGCCAAGAAGGAGACAAAAAGAGGGGCCTTATGTGTTTTTATTGGTGGATGGTGCAGACCCCTGTAAAGACTTTTAACTGCGCAATCTGGCAATAAAGGCTCTGTTAAGTGTAGTGAAGCGCGGTAACGGGGCAGTAGCGAGAGCTAACGAAGCCCCTCACCGAGTCTGGAATCACAGGAACGACATCACACACGGCCAAAATAAGCCCACGCGTCCTTATCTTTCCATCCCTGGGACGACCCGATTGATAAAGATGATTTTCTGCAGCCTAAAACCAACGTGGTTCAAACTATAATATAAAACCTTAATGATGTGGGCCAAAGCAAAATTCCACATTTGGAGACTAGTCCGCCTCTTCCAACCTTTGGCCCGGCCTCTGCGCTCTCTTCTTTCACCTCTCACCTCTATTACTCAGGAATTCCTCCCATGAGCCTTAAAAGCAGACAGAAGGAATTTTAGGCCCCCTATTCATTTGTTTGTTTGAGTATAGCTGGGGTGGTCCAGAGATGGCCGCAGGCTTACGCAGACTTCATTAACAGAGTGCCACTTTAATCAAGACACGCAAGCAAAGGTAGCATCATATGTACAAACAGAATCGCGTGCACATCCACTGACAGGCACACACACGCTGAACTTGAATTTGAGACTCGAGCTAACCTTTTGTCTCTTCCTTTTCACTTGTTTGTTTACCACACTGTCAAATTCAAGGCCGCTGCATTGAATAATGTTTAGAACCTACCCAGTGACGAGCTGTTTCTTTGAGGCATTTATTTTCTAAATTATGTTATTCCAGTCTGTGTTTTCCAGAGTTGACACAAAGAACATGAAATATGTAGAACAATGAAATCTGAATGAGCTACAGAATACACAGCTGCTGAGAGCAGCTGCTTAGAAAGTTGGTGCACCGACAAAAAGAAACAAAGTTTGTGAACACGTAGATATCTATTTAGCAATTTGTCACATATGGTGCACGTGCGTGTGTATGTACAATCTGCGTACGTTTTTTTTCTTAGGATTTTGCCGCAGATTTCTTTGCATTTTCAAGTGCAACCCCATAAAAATAACAGTGATGTGATTTAATCCATGTCACAAATGAAGTGCCTCTGGAGGACTAAGTTAAATACATTTTCGTCTCTGAGCTGCATCGACACTCTTCTGCATCCTATTCCTTGATCGTGGGCTTCACTTGTCAAGTGACGCTGTTTATGCAGGCAGTTATTTTTAAAGCTTAAGGATGCTGGATCCAGCTCATGCTTCACATTATCGAGCCGCTAACAGAGGATATTTAGAGCTCTCCATGCATGTCTGCGCTCTGTACATGGCTGAAATCTTCTCAGCACAGCTTAAGACTTGAGCACGGTGGCAAACATTGCGCTCTTAGTTTTGTTGACTCAGAAATTGTTAAATGGATAGAAAATGAACATTTTTGTCATCACTCTGTTTAAAAATAAAACAGAGTAAATGAAGACGATAAGGCCTGCCATGAGCAGCATGGAATCCCTTGGCGATTTTCCACTGCTTTTAGGTGAGTGACGTGCCATCTTCAGACATAATAGCGATTCGCCCCGCCCGTTCCCCACAGGACTGCTGGACAAGTTTCAGCGTTTGTCAGCATAACTACCGAGAGGAGGTTTTCAGTATTGCTGTTTCCTTAGCTTGCTGACAACAAAGCGCTTCACAGCAGACAAACAGCATCTTGAAGTGCAGCGCGTTACAGAGAGTGAGACGACCATTGTCGTTGCCTTTAGAAAATGAACCTGCTCTCAAATCAGAAAAATCAGCGGGCTGTAATAAAACCGCTTTGTTGTTTCCGATTTTTTAATGAGCCAAAACTGAGCATTCATAATCAGGCAGTGAGCGCTGCAGATTGAGTCAGCAGGTGCAGAGTAATAATCGGTTTCTGGTGCAATTACACAACCGAGGTCAGAGCTCTCATTAGTTTAGCTTGCTCGTTACGAACACAAAAAAAAATGATTCTTTCTCCATCAGTTCGTCTGAGCTACGCTGGCAGACAGATGGAGGAGTGCTGACCACACAGCAGGAGGGAACACTCGCAAGTTAACATCAGCCTATGTACCTGCCTACATGAAGGAACGGGGCAACAACAACAAGTCTGCAATGTTTTCAAAGGGATACAGATGGACTAGCGTTCTGTAAGCGAAAATATTTATATGAAACTCATTCTCATTTGGCAAGAGACAAAGGAGCCCGCAAAGAGGCTTTACGTTTAAATATTAAAGCTATGTTTTGCTGATCAATAACACAGAGAGATCACTTGCTTCATGGCAAGCTCGGAGGAGCAAGGGAAGTGGAATGGGGAGGGGGGTTTGATCGAAGGCAGGGTTTGGCCTGCAGACAAAGGGAACTAACAGGAGATGTAAGGATGGAGCTTCAGCGGTCACCCAGGCAAGAGCTCCTGAAAGGGGTGGGGACAGGAGGGTCGGAGCATGATCGAGAGCTACACGTGCACGCACAAGTACAAACACATTCATGAAACCTACCATCAGCTCCACATAAATCACTCTTCCTCGCTGCTGTCTGAATCTGAGTGGCTGCTCGTGGCAATCTGTCCACAAAGCTCTGAGGAGCGGTGAGCTGCAATTTTGCAGCTTCTCCCACATGTAGACCGAGCAAAACAGGTTTCTTTACATTTGCATCCAGAAAGGAGTTAAAGTCACATGAATGAGTGGCGTGGGTATAAACTGAGGCACTTTTACAGGCTTCCTCTGTCTTCTCCTACCTCATCCTTTAAAGCCCCCCACCCCCACCCGTTTCTTTTATTTTTCATTACAGACTCGTCGAGAGGCCTGCCGCTAGAACACTTGTTCAATTTACTGTGATGGTTTTGGGACTAAACGAGGTGGAAATGATGCATGCTGAAGCAATCTGTAAAATAATAACATAGTCACATGCACATGCGATGCTATTGACTTCAGTCAAAACTCATATTCGCAGTGAATTAGCTTACTGCCAGCACACTCACTGCTGGGTTTTTAGATCTCTTCAAACAGTCCCAGAGGTCAACTGCGGTCTCCTTATAAGAGTCGAACAGGGTGAACATATATTTCCTACCAAAGCTTCAGCTCTTTCCAAATAATTCCAGACAAACAGACAAAAGCAAGTCATTTCAATTGATCCTAAAAGCTATTTTGTAACACAGGGCTTTTGTTGTGTGTTGCCTGGTGACAAGGGTGTGCATGTGGGGGAGGGGCGGGAGCCCTGGCTGGGTCCACTGTACCAGGCTTGTCATTCATCCAAATGATGAAAAGCTTCCGGAGCCTAAGCTAATGAGGAGGTCCGAGAGAAAGTGAGGAAAGAGAGAGAAATGGACTATCAAAGAGATAACATTTGGGAGGGAAAAAAAACATTCCAAGTGTTTCCTGGACCGACTGTCGATTTAGAGGAGCAACAGGGAGTCAGTCCTGCACCAGCCCCCGACTGTGAGCTCACACAAACAGTTGTCAAGCAAATAAAAAGTAAAATTTATGGACGGTGGTAGTGTGCAAAATAAGATGGAGGATTCATCCACTGGGAGAGCTACAAAGAGGCTTCAGTAATCACACCACCTATTGCATCACAGTGGTGCAAGTCACTCTCTGTTGTGAGAGGGACTATAACCCAGCAAATTACCACTAAAACACAAAGACAGAAGCAACATTAACAAACACTGTGAACAGGAAAAGAAACAAACACAAGTCACTGACCCTGTTAAGGAGAACTTTTCCTTATTTTGTTCCATTTATCCTTATAAAAATGTTGAAAACTCCTTGTCCTATTTAATCCATGCCCACTGCACACCACTGGCAGGCCAAGAGAAGATGAAATAGAACAAGGTGTTATGTTATTTACCAAATACCTGGTGACGAATACCACGAGAACACATCTGGGCTGAACAGGTGACCACAGAAACATGGAGTAGGAGGAGTGCCAGAAATTAGGATTAGGATAAGGAATTCTATTTCAGCCTTTACAGCAAATCTATAGTATTTCAGACGCATACTGCAACAGAAATAATACAGTTCTGAAAACCATTTTGCCTACTTTTATTTCATGTTCTAAGACGGAAAAAACAAGATCCGAATTACAACACTGAAGAGAATAAAAGATAACAATAAAATGAAGCTGTAGCATTTTATGGCATATATACTAAAAGTATCAAAGACAGTGGGCAGGGACAGACAAAAGAGTTTATTTCTTTTTAAGACTACAAGTTCTTACTTTTAGTGATGGCTTTATGTCGAAACTCTATTAAGGAGGGAGACTGACAAAACAACAAAGCCTTGACTCATTCAATGCTTTGTCAACAAACTGGTCAACACAACTCAGAGGGTCAAAGCTCAGAGGTCAGAATGTGACTTTCAGTAATTCACTAGTCCCAACCTAATCAATACCAATCAAGGGTAAACCCGGAAAAGGTCAGCGGGAGAACAAAGCCAAGTCAAAACAGGATAAATCAACCGTGAAAGATTTTGAACTTGAGCTACCATGTTCGCTCGAGGTTTGCTTTGAGGTTTGCTCCTGGTTAAATTTATTCACTGTTCATTCATTAAATCTGTTTTCATTCATCGAATTTTCCAGAAGCAGAGGGAGCGGAGAGGACTGCTTCACACTTGCATAATTCTTAATTGTTCATGCTAAAACCCTAATGAACCACTGCAACTGAAGAAAGATTAATTTGCTTTACAGTTAAATAACAATTAGAGAGGCGTAGCTTGACATTATTGCACCCTTAAAATTAAGTGTGATTATGATATGATTTGGAATCATCAGAAAGGATGATAGATATATTCAAGGCAGATTAGTAATGCAGAGTATTGCATGGACGGAGACTGAAATAGATGCTTTCATTGGATCACAATGTTCCCATTTATTGACTGCATATTGCATATAGGGATGTATGCTGATGGCTATGGACATTTTTTTATCTGTTGTGTTGTATTTTAATAACACCAACAACAGCAAAACAAAAATATCGGTATAGACACTGACCATCAAAAATCATTGCTAATGGAATCAACCCAGAGAATAATAACCGTCTTGCTAATGCTATACATACTGAAATATTTAACAGCTTTACATAAAAATGCTAATGAAATATATTTGATGATAGTACATTTTAGGTCACAAAACCGTATTATCCCTTCAGGACCACATGTTAGTCTAGCTGGGATTCAAACTGAATCTCTAAATGAATAGAGCCTGACTCATGTGTCAGCTTGAGTCAATATATCAAGCTGACACATGAGTGTCAGCTTGATATATAACCCATATACCGGGTTATTTCCCGGTATATGTTAGCTATTTGTTGTTACATCTGTGGAATCTGCATTTCTAATGGTTGATGAATACAAAGAAAAGCAAAGATGGGGTAAATACTCTTCAACCACTATATGAGTGTTGCCAGCAACTTTTTTTGCTAGCAACACACATCCTTGAAACGACACAAACACAACAACCAGTTGACCTGAGCAGAGTCGGGTAGCGTGTAAACGAGCAATCCACGACTTATTGTCACATTTAAACATGACTATGTTTACATTTTACATCAGCAAGGATTCATAAATACACATAGCATGTGTGAAAGAAAAAAAAACACTCGATGATATATTTTTCAAATCTCCAAATATCGGTGTGGGCATTGTTAAAAATCGTACATCAGTCAGGCCCTACAAATTAATGGTTTTCTTTCCACCAAGTATTCCTACCCCTGATTCATTTTGTGAAAACAGGGGCACTACTGTTAAGTTTTCCCTCATACAGAATCAAAAATGTGCCGCAACAGAGGATTCAATATGACCTTTGAAAAGAAAGACCCTTTAGGGAGGCTGTGAAAGGTTGCATGTGCTTGACAACGCCAGCCACTGAGCTGCAGTGACTTTTCCCTCTGGCCAGTGAGACGTCCATGCTAACCTCCCTATCCCACTGGGTAGAAAAGCTGTATTGGGCACAACAGCACAGCAGTACCCTGTCTACATATAACCACAGGAATCAACAGGATTCTGTGAGCCTTTGTCCGTCTCTGTGTTTGAGAATATACATAACAGAGCCTTCGAAAAAGACTTAACTCGGCACAGTGTGGAGCAGTACAGTATCACTAAAACTGCAGGAGGAGTGTGGATCCTGGATGCCTTTAATTTAAAGTAAGTGGAGACATGCGAAACAGTGGCAGGAAGGGAGGACAGAAACTCAGACGGTCTCACGGTGACAAGATTAAAAATGCAGTAACAATTAACCATGGCAACAATGCAGGGAAAACGGCGTTGAACTAGAGGGACTTCAAACAAAGGGTCTGGTCGTCATGCTTGAGAAAATGCACCTTGATGCCTCTACCAGTGAGTGGGTTGCTGGGATTCTACGAGCTTATTGCACTCTTACAAAGCAACTTGGAGACTCTCAGCATGAGCGCTTGTTAATGCTAAATTCAAAAGGTTTCCAATTCTAAGCAGCACTGCAGATGAGCATCAGAAAGTTCATTACACTCAAAGACGTATATTAAATTATTCAAATGTTCAAGCAGCTGGGGATATATTAGGAGCATTTACTTGAGCGTGCACAGCAGTAATACTGAGACTAAACCAAAATACTCTTCCATTACAATGTTTACATTTTGTTTATAGAACAATGATCATAAATCAAAATTAACTAAGGGGTTGTGATTCTGCTCGTGTTGTAACTGTTGTGACTTCCATTCAGTTAATACAATCAGTTTGAGACAAACTGATATATTGGTATCCTGATATATGATGTAGGATGATGAAGCCAGTATCTCAAAATGACAACAAAGAGCAATAAAATCAACAGTGATGTCAATCATAATCATGGTCAGCTAATTCCAGAGTGAAGGAGCCTTCCTCTACACGACCATAAGCTGGACTCTTTTTTTGTACAGTTCAAAATACACCTGAAAACATTTATTTAGTCTATTTTCATTTTCATAGTTCAACACTAATCAGATCATTCTCTTAATGTAATTCATATATGTCATCAACTGTTGCAGTTTATTTCATCGTTCACTTTAATATACTGTAAGGGAGCACCGTTGTATTCAAATAAGTACGATACATTTAAACCAAGCAAAATCCTACCTGGCTGAAAAATTGCAGTGTTTATGTGCCCCAAAAAACACTGCACTTCCTGAAAAAAACACTTTAAGCTAGCGCCAAAATTCAGTACTGTATTTTCCTGACTACAGAGCGCACCTGAATATTAGCCGCACAACTTGAAATTATGAAAAAATCATATTTTGTTCATACATTAGCCGCACCAGACTAAAAGACGCAGGTGCGCTAGCGGGCTGCTAGTAGCGCTAGCGAGCGGGCTAGTAGCGCTAGCGAGTGGGCTAGGGCAACAGAGCGACTGCTCACCAGCCTCGGAAGAGCCCCGCAAAGTGGGCCGCGCACCGCCGCCCGACCGACCCAGCCCTTAGAGCCAATCCTTATCCCGAAATGGATCTGACTTGCCGACTTCCCTTAGCTGCCTTGTTCTAACATGCCAGAGGCTGTTCACCTTGGAGACCTGCTGCAGATATGGGTACAGGGCCAGCGAGAGCCAGTTTGCTAATCTAGTCTCTTTTTCGCCTAATTCGTACAGCATTACTTTGGTTGGCGGATGGACATGTGACCAACATATCACTCTTTTCGGTGTCTGATCACATGCCTTTCCGCCAGGCAAAATGGCGGAACAAACCAAAACAAATCCTCTTACGATGTCACAAAAATCATGAAAAAGCCTTAGAAAAGCCGCACCAGACAATAAGCCGCAGGGTTCAAAGCTTGTGCAAAAAGTAGC
>VURO01022476.1:0-14291 GCA_015108175.1 Pelvicachromis taeniatus
CCGGCTTTTATTCCCTTCTCGGGATTGTCACGGAAGTGAGAGCGAAAGAGGACCCAGGCGCGGATTTTAGACTGAGCTGAAAAGACCGTGTGTTTACTTACAGTGCTCCAAAACGTATTCCAACAGTTCACAAATAATGCAGTTCCCAATTGTGCTCCTCCTTTGCTCCCAAGTGTTTCCTTGTCTGTGGTAGCCCAGTGCGCGAGTGGTGCTCCCCGAAACTTCTCTCCGCCCATCTCTCCTCGAGAGGAAGTAAAAGTTAGCAGGTTCACTAGCTGACAGTTCCAGTTCAGTGTAATAATCCCACTTTGACGGTCGCCGCGCATCCAGCTTAAATGCCGCTGGTCGTAGATGACGGCTGATTGGAAACAGCTGGCTGAGTGATGAGACGCGGGAGCGCGGAGGGACTTCCGGGTCGAAGGTCGCCCGGCTACTATTGGAGAGTCTATTTGTTGTGACATGTTTTCAAATCGGTGTTTATTAGAAATGGGCGTCAATAAGAGACAGACCACTATTAGAAGATATACGGTAGTCAGTTTACAGAACTGTGAAGAAGTCTGAAGTCTTGAGCCATCATTTCTTTATATTTTTTTTCAGCCGTAAAAATCTAATGAGGTATGTGTCACAATGCAGGGACACCTAGGTTTGTGAAGGTGATAACTTGAGGAGGCGGCGACTTAGGATTGTCAAATTGATGCCACACGTGCATCTACTCAAGCTCTCGGATACGCTCAAATCTCAGTGACCTTAAAGGCAAGGACAGAGTAACCTGTCTGAAAATCTTGTGAATGTGATAACTTGAGAACAAGGCGATGTAACTGAAACCGATACCATAAGTGTGTCTGCTAGGACACCGAGAGGCAGCGCTCTCAACGTCATTTGAAGTTCTCCTTTGTACCTGATCATTTTCAGAGGAATGTTTCTTTCTTTGCTCACCCACTTAAAAATGACCTATGAACCATGCAAGCATAAAAAAGACTGATTCAGTGTTTACACAAAACACACAAAGAACCGGTTTTAAATTGTTTAGGTGCGTTGTTAATAGCAGTCATAAGATCAAAGACTTTGTTCTCATTTCTTCAGCTGAATCTACAAAGTGACAAAAACATCAGTTTGTTTGTTTAAAATGTTATATTTCTCAAAGTGAATCCCAAAGAGCTAACAGCTGAAAACATGGCATATCTGGGCAGACATGTGCCGCATGTCTGCAAAAAATACTGAGGAAGGCCTGAAAATATCTTAACAGATGAACTATATTTGAAAGTGATGTCGATAAGAGCAGGGAAAAATGCACCAAAGACCTGACGCTTGACCTGAGAGATGCATCTGACCCTTCAGTTGATCCATCTACTAAAGGTGGTTGTCAAGAAGCCATCTTTAAGGAGGCGAAACAGAGAGACAAGACTGAATTTCAGACAGTGGTGTTAGAAGTCTTGTGAAAACTGGTGGAATTAAGAAGAGAAAATACTGTTTACTGCAAGTTTTTGATCCACCATGCAATACCATCTGGAACAGCTTCATTTATCAGCATGACAATGATCCCAAAAACACTGCCAGTGCAGTAAAGTGACCATCCAAGGGCGAGGATGATCATGAGAACGATCAGCCCAAAACTACATGGGAGGAGCTTGTTAATGACCTGGAACTCTACAGTTACAACTCCTCTCTGCTCCACATTCCTCAGGATCACAGGCAGGTCGATGGAGGAGATGAGGAAGTTGTAATCTAAATGAAGTTCAATCTAAACCCTCTTTGTGCTACGTTTATGAAAAATACAACTATTAAAAAAAAAAGAAGAAAAAAAAAGGCCTCCTAGTGTACATTTGTATCAGCCCTGCTTCATCCCTATTAAATAACCACGTCCACATATGATAGACATATTCATTTTATTCCAAAAAAAAAAAAAAAGTTTTACTTTCAAAACTGTCAATTTGTCAACTTACAATCATAGAACGATATTGAATGTACTCAACACTTCCAACATTAAATAATAAAAAAATAACAGCAATGTTTTATGTACATTTGTTTCAGAAGGCTATGTACAGAAAACCAACAGGAAAAACAAAAAAACAAAAACAGACTTTCCAGAAATTTCCAGAATGTGCACGCGCACACCGAGCAGCTGAAAGTATTGAAGCTGCAGAAAGCAGTTGCATCAAACGCAGAAGAGGCCGAGTGAACGCTGCAAAGAGGAAAACCTGCAGAAACCAAACACTGCGACTGAGATTAACTCGCAGAGGGAGAGATTAACAGGCGGCGTGTTAAAGAGCGCACACTAACTACAGCTAGAGAGCTTCATTTTCTAACACGGCTTCTGTGAACGTCAGGAGCCTGATGCGAACACCTAAAGTGTATATTTACTGGACGCAAGCGGGGGTTTGTTTTTTTAATTTGAAAAAAAAGAGAGCAAAATCAAGAAAAAAAAATAAAATAAATCAGCACTTTGTTATTATCAGAGCTGCCAAACCAAGCAGCCACAGGTCATGCTTTCAAGACAGTATTTTTGTAGCCCAATCAGCAGAGAATATTCTCTATTTTGGGACAAAGCCATGCTAAAACCTTGTGTTTTTTATTATTTGGAAACAGCTAGAGTCCATGCATCTCACATAAAAAAAAGGAACTAACAGAAACAAAAAAAAAGAAAAAAAAAAGGGGACAGATCACCAAATTCGACGCCAAGTTTACCACCCAAATAATTTCCCGTGCCTTTGTTCTCAAACCCAATCATCTGATTGTTTACTTGTTTCACCTTACACTGCATTGGCTCGATTCTTTTATATATATATATATATTTATGCATATATATGAAATCATGCTGGCTCAAAACTCCCAATAATCACACCTAACATCGATAAAATCTTAATGCGGTCGTGTGTGAACGATATAGGCAACACACAGCACGATACTGATGCGGGGAGAACAGGCGCGGTGACACAACCCAGAGCTAAAAGGATGCGGCTTCATTGCTCGCGAAGCTTGATTTTCAGTCAAAGTGGCTTCCCTCGACACGTATGCACAAAGATTTGAGCCCCTCGGTTCGTCGCCATAAAACACGACAGAAACACCAACATGTTTGATAAAGTCTGTGGTGCAGATCCACCAGAAAAGCATCAGGACATGCATGTAACTCTTGGTAAATGTGTAATTATGAACAGCTGCTGAGTTGAGGGCTGTAATCTTCTAAACTGGAGGTCTCAGCCTCCCTCAGAGACCAAAAACATCAAGGACACCCTGCCCTGCAGCTATCGCCCATCCTTTTCCAAAACTCTAGAGAGCAAAAGCAACAGTGACAGTTACACACAGCGACTAGTGATGCTACTCCCTGCCGCACACGCAAATTTATTTTATTTTTTTAAATCTGGGTGTGAAACAGCAGCAGCATCATCATCATCCTCTCCCACCACTGCTGCTGATTTTTTTTTAAGGGCTTCACTTCCTGCAGGTCCGGTGAGGCGTGTGTTTCTTGGGCACCTCGATGCGGCACCGACTGCGGTCGTCCAGCCAAGGCAGCTCAAAGTTCCTGCAGGGAAAACAACAAACAGTCAGCCCTCAGTTCAAGAGTAAAGATGAGTGAAAATACGTGGAACGCTCCTGCTGCTTTTTCTTATTTTATATTACATATATGCTACACACACACACACACAGAGTGACAATGATAGATGCTAATATTAACAACAGCTTAAGGTTCTCATAAAAGCATCGTATGCCAAAACTTCAAACCTTTTGTTTACCAAGGTCAGACAACATAGTGGTAAAACTGCAGGATTTTTTTTAGAAACTAAAACATGAGACGTGTGAGTGAAGCTGCACATAAAACAACTAATAATGGCCTTATCGACATATCGCCACGGAATAATAATATTAAATGTTCTGGTGTCTGTTCATTTTTCAGTGGAGTGAGGTAAGTGGTGTCCTTTAGCGGTTTTATTATAATATTGGCCATGGCACACTCGAGTGAATGTTTCCAGAATTGATTTCTTTAAAGTTAAAGTTTGTTTTGTTTTGAATAATTATTTAAGCCCTGGTTCAAAGGGAGCTTGTTTCAAACTGACGGGCTGCACCAAGCCCCAGTATAAGATAAATAAGTATAATTAACTGCTAATCATCAAAGCTCCTGTAATAGAGTCCAAGAATAACAAATATGGGCTGCATTAGCTTCCATTTAAATCATTTTATCACGACTTTAAATGAGTACAGGCCAGCAATAAATTACAGAAGAAATACAGACGAGGATGAGGCGGACTGAGAAAATGGCCTTCACTTCATTTGATGTTTTGTCTTAAATGAAACTCAGACTACACAAAGACTTTAGCTATGATGTTTGTTCAGTTAGAAACTCATTTCTGTTACCACGTGAGACAAACAGGTGGGTTGAACAGCAGGTGAGCCGGGCTGCTGTGCTCACACAACCATTTTAGGATATATGGTCCTAGTGACATCACACAGAGCCAAAAGCAGGAAAAGTAGTGCCTGAGCTTTAGCCTCACAGAGAGCACTTGTACATATGCTGTGCTTATTATTTGAAACTTTGGCCATATTTAAAGAGAATACACCATTATTATTATTATTATTATTATTAACAGCAGTAATATGAAATAAGGAAAAGCCCAAAACAAAACACCTCTAACTTACTGTTGTGAGAGTTTAGGCAGAGGTCGACCAAATGCAACCACAGGCAAGAAGGGAGTGATCACTATACTTTCAACTGGAAGAGAATGAAGAATTAAAATTAGGAATTAAAATCTGGCTTCATCCAAGAATTACAGTGCTGATACTGAGTAATGCAGATGTACCATCTTCGGTGTCGGGATAGAAGGACGACAGCTCCGGCTCGGTCTCCTGGACGACTTTCTTCCTGTTCATGCGCTGCTGCAGACGCTGGAACATGCGCTGCTCTCTGATTCGCTGGATATCCCATCTAGAAACCCGCAGGATTCATTTACATGAAGGGAAAAGTAAAGAGGAGTGAGAGACGGGTGGTAGTGGAGCTGCTCAATTCAAAAAACTAAACAAAACAAAGATCACTATTTTGGAATGCAGATGGTCATTATTTCAAGCGATAACTCGATTTATATAAGCATTAAAAGCTCGACACCTTTTCCTCCTCTTCTCGTCCAACTCGAGCTTTGAGTGACGTTTCAAAAACACGCCATCGTCCAGAGGCTTGAGGGGAACAGAATTGAATCGTGAGTTAAAAAGTCATTTGGATCTGATGTGGTACAAGTTTCCTTTCAGATGTGTCTCTTACCTCGGGGGGGTTAAAGGAGGAGTCCTCATTCAGAGGCTCTATTATATTTTCCCTCCAAGATGGGACTAGGAGGTGAACAGAAGCAGGGAGAAGAGTTTATTCATAGATAGTGTGTTCAGGACATTTCGAAGGATAAAGTGATTGAAGGTGGGATATAGGTTAGGCTTACAAACAATCAGCATATCATGTACTACATGAGGAGTCCACTCACTGGCCACCTCTTCCTCCTTTTTCGGGGAAGTCTCACGCAGGGGGGACAGAGGAGGTTGGTTCCAGCAACACAGATACATCTCTGTCGTCGACATGAAGGGGAGATCCTCCATCTGGCAGCTCAGTTCGGCCTCCTCTTTGCAAGGGAGCAAACCGTCCCTGTCTGCCCGCAAGGGAACAGTCTTCTCTGGGGTTTCCTTGCTGCGTAGCTCTCGCTGATTAGGAGAGCCGGGCTCAATTTCGGGCTTCTGCGGGCTCAACTTGGCACTTTTACCTCGAGATTTGTGCAGTTTTGTATCACCAAAGCAAGATTTCCTAAGGGTGAAAGACATAAAAGGGAAGGTTAGCGGTAAACAGACAAACAGTGGGGAGTTTCTGGCTCGAAATTGGCCTTTGGAAACATAATTTGTCCACATGCAGTTCAGGTAATGAGTCTGGAGCATCTCATCTAACAGAATCAATTCAATTTTCCCATTATTTCCAGACACTTAAGAAATAAACAATGATGGTTTTCTTTTGGAGGAAGGTATGCAGAAAAATGTCACCTCATTTTCCTTTAATAATGAAAAGTCTGAATAAACCAAATAATACAGAACATTTTTTTATGTTATTATGTGGAACAAGAGCAAACACTTGTGCTGCCTCTGCTGGCATTTATTGTACCTTTTTTGACCTTTGCCACCCCGACTGAAGGGGAGTGGCGTTGCTGGGTCGGGCTGTTGACTATCGAGCTCCAGATCCCACATGTCCTCTTTGTCAGGGGTCCACGGCTCCAAGGGCTGGAAAAGGCGCTTATCACGGGGCGGGTCCTTCCGTGTGAGCTGGAGGCGGCGCTCCATTCGCTCAATACGTGCAAGCAGCTGCAAAAAGGGGGAAGACATGAGTGGGTAAAAAAGCAACATTTCTGGCATAAAGAAGGAAAAAGTGACAGACAACATTAAGACTGGCCAAAACTTTAACGTACTGTCTCTTTGTCTGCTTTGAGCTCATCTATCTCCTTGTCCTTGGACTGCAGCTGTTGTTGCTGTTGTTCAATGAGGTCCAGCTGGAGGAGGAGAATCTGTCGGAGGCAGTTGGCTTGTGTGTGATGGTTGGCAGGGGTCTTCCTGATATTCCTCCACTTACCCTCAGACGAGAGTTCGATGGATGCGGTGCCAAACACTCCAGGTAGAACCCCTTTCGCACTTTCATCAGCACCGGCATCCTTTGAGTTATTGTTCACAGCCATCTGAGGGTTTTCCATATTGTCAATGGAGAGGGGTTTACCTTTCACCGGGGTTCCCTCACCCCCCATTGATCTGACAGGGGACAATATCCCCACAGGTTTAGTGTCTCCTTGAACTACCTCTGCAACAGTGGCAGCGAGGGCAACCTTGCTTGTCATGTAATTCTGGTCTAAGTCCTTTGATTTGGTTGGGATCTCGCCCCTCTGCACGTCTTGAACATCTATAACAAAGTCGCAGGACTCCCTCTTGAGGCTCACGGGGCTAACGGTGACGACCCCGGCGTCAGCGTGCTGCCTGAATCGCGTGTTTGGATACAGCGTGGACCTTAGAGTCATGGCGAACACAACGACGACTTTTCATCCTGAGATTCAACCAGCAGCAACTTCACATCTGAACTCGAAGCTACTGTCCTGCAAAAACAAAAGACAATCCGTCTGGCTCCTTCTGTGTTTATTTAATAGTATACACAGTCTTTAAGCTTGGGGTGAAGAACATACACGAGCATGCAACGCTTGGACAAATCAAAGAGTAATAAGAGATTACACGGTTAAATTGTGTATGATTTGGGGGCACATTTTACAAAAATAATTGCTCGCCGGGTTTGAAAACTGAAGCTAAGCTATAGTAGCACAGCAGTGCAAACAGAGACACGCTGATTTGGTAACAAACTCGTTCGTTTGACAGGAATTTGACCCATATATAACTCGCCTGGGTCGACATTTCAGTGTGCAGGCTTCAAAGAAGGACTCGGGAGTGGCTGTGTAGGACACTGGCATCAGCCATCTCCTCCATTTTGGTTCTCGCGGAATCACGAAAAAACAATAACAGCTAGCTAGGTGGCTAAAGCTAGCCGGTTAGTTAAGCGGACAAACCGCGCGCCCGCAGCGGGCCGGGTGTAACAAGCGCATTGTGATATTCATAATTCACACGTACCTGCTTTTATTTTTACCAGCACGCTTTTATGCGTTTTCAGCTAACATCGACAATTATTCAAGTCCACCTGCAACTGTCTTCACGTTCCCTCCTCAAGACTTGTTTTAAAGCGCTGACTACTGCGCATGCGTAATTTGTTAGATGGCCATTTCTTATGTTTTGGAGGTTTCCACCGAAAGGGCACCAGTAGGGGGCGCGAAAAAGCACAACGACGCTTTACATGCATTAACCCAACATTAGACAATGAAATGGCGACATTTCGACACCATTGTTAAACATTTTAAGTAAGTCTTTATAAACGCTCAGTCTTTCTTTGGAAGTGCGATTAGTCAAAGAGTAACTAATTTAGAAATGCTTGAAACGTCCCCCTGGATATTTAAAAAATGCCGAGTGAAGCAACCGGAAACAACGACTAAAGGGGCGCGTTCTAGTGTTACGCGTCACATAAGAGGTCAACGTATTAAAGGGCGAGTCTGCGGTTGGACGTCTATTTTCCAAATTTAAGCTGACAAAAATAGTATGAACTTACATGAGAACTATCTTTTGTTTTAAAATAAATAAATAAAATCTCATTTTAAATGTAAATTACAAAATGAATATAGATTACAGTCAAACAACATTTTTAAAATTGTTTCTAACAGCCATTGGTTATTACTTTGAGTCTCAAATATGTATAATAAACAAGAAATTCATGTCAGCAGATAGGCTGCTTTTTGCAAACAGACATCATACAGAGCAAAGAGTAGAAAAACGGTCTAAAACAGAGCTTTCAGAGTACTCTGAAGCCTGAATTTTTGACCCACTTGATTACCTACACAATTCTGCTTTTACACCACTCTACATTAGTTATTATCAATCTCTGGCTCGCTTCCTCAGCATTTCTTTGTCCTGTCTTCCTCCCCTCGCCCCTATCTGGTCGCACTAGTTGGCTGCCCCTTTCCAGAGCCTCGTTCTGCTGAAAGTTTCTTCCTGTTAAAGAGGAGTTTCTCTTTTCCACTGTTGTCAAAATGCTCACTCACAGGAAATTATCTGATTTTTGTTTTTTATTCTGTTTTCTCTGTATTATTATAGCATCTTTACCTTACACTATGAAGTGCCTTGAGGCAATTGTTCTTGTGATTTGAAGTTATATAAACAACATTTAAATGAAATTGAATTAACCATCTCAATATTTGAAAGCATCCACCCTATATATGATAGTGTAATGGGTCTTCTTTGAGCTCTGATTTTCAGTGTCACTGTGTGAGGGTCGTAGTAGCTGAGGCTAAGCTGTTTTGTGAGAGGAGCAGTAGGTGTCATTAATTGGAGAAAGTGTCATAGACCAGAAATTTCTCATTTTACAATAAGCGTCAGTCAAACATCTTCAGCGTATTTTCAACAAGCTTTAATATTCACATTGTCACTTTTTCATTAGTTTAATGGTCCATGCAGTTTCTATTGGTTGCTAAGTCTTTAGACAATTAAAATGAGTTCCCATTTAAAGTTTATTACATCGCTCTTTATCAGTAGTCACCTGTGTGTGTATGTGTTTCATTAATGACTTAATGTGGTGGAACTAAACAGTTTTTGTAGCTATGGCTCATAGTATCTCAGTGGAAACTATATAAAAGCCCATTTTCTGAAGGCAACACAATGTAGTAAGCAGTCTACAAATTTCTCCTGAATTTTTCTCCTCTGCCTTTTTAAAAGACGTTTTATTCAAAGGTAAGAAAATATACTTGAATGGATTTCATGTAACTGCTCACACACTTAGATTGAGCTACAGAATATACTCACACTCAAGTTGTTGAACTAAGTGTGGACCTTTTTTTTTGTTTTTTTTTAACATTCTCTGTTCTTGCTTGCAGGTCACCATGAAGGCTTTGTTGTTCGAACTTCTGGTCATCTCCCTGCTGGGAGCCCTGCATGCAAAACCAGTAGAGATGGGGTAAGTCTCACAATATGCTTTACATGCTCGTTTCCCCTGAACATACGGAGTCATAATTGGATTTTAACTGCAACATTTATAAAACAAAGCTGCTCAAAATTACAGTGATCATCAACTTTTTACTTGTAGGTATTTTATATATTTAATATTAGAGTAGTTTATAATATTGAATGTTTAGAAATTATATTTTGGGGTGAACTGTAGACTGTAGAAGAACATTGAGGCTCACATACAGCAAAACTCATAGATTGCTTAACTTAAAATGTAAAAGTTGGGATTAATAAAAGCCAAAAAGATATGATTGTGTAAAAAATACTCATATATATTTGTGTTTGGGGAGGAAAATAAATGTAAAGGCTTATAGTGGGTGATAATTTATAACAATATACTGCATGGCAGGTGACAGCTGTGAAGACAAACCTTAAATGTTCGAAATATTCTGACAAGAAGCTCCTTAAATTGGAATTTATACTTTTAATTGACTTGTGGGTTAAAAATTTTAATGAATACAGAACATGACAGTGTGGGGTAGATATGGGTTACTGTGGGGGGTACTTCAATCACAAAAGATTGGAAACCTGCCTCAGTGCAGCAGGAAGTCCATTTATCTGCATAATGAGCTTGAATTTAACATAATTATTTAAATACATTTCCAAACTTTTCTCTGTGCACTTATCTGACTATTTTTCCCCCAGTAAGCCAACACAATTTATAATGGCCTGACTCCCTAAATACACATACTAAATTCAGTTCAGTTTTATTTATATAGCGCCAAATCACAAGAACGGTTTACTCAAAGGTGCTTTATATTGTAAGGTGAAGACCTCGCAATAATACAAGAAAAACGGGGAAAACCTAACAATCAATATGATAAGGAAGCTACCAGGGTCCATATTCTGCTGCTATAATACAGTACACTGTAATAATGTGGCTGATGTGGACAACTTAAATGGCTAATTGGTTAAAACTACAATTTTTATGATTATTTGAGCTGCTTGTTAAGCAAATAACTAAATAGATAGATAGATAGATAGATAGATAGATAGATAGATAGATAGATAGATAGATAGATAGATATTTATTTTATTCATAGCACAGTTAAACAACAGAAGTTGACCCAAAGCGATTTAGAGACAGGCAGATTTACAGGGCTGTAAAAAAAACAGCTTCAAAGTACATGACAAGCTGAAAGGTGTGTTTTTGTGGCATTAACTAATTACTGTGGAAAGTAAAAATCATAGCGGTCTTTCAAATGAAACTTAAATTGACAATGATCTATCTCATAAGTGATGACACACTGCTGTCTCCTAAATAAGCTGCCTTTATAGGTTAAAAGTATCGGTACTGGTATCGGCAATACTGACCCTGTATTTACTTGATAACAAAATTTTCAGAATCACACAGCACTAATAATAAGGTACTATTAGGCCTTTATGATATGACAGGACCTGACAGCTACATGTACTCAGTGTGAGGAGAGGGACTAAGAGGGTCGAAGAAATAATGTGATTTTTATATTTGTGTCTCTGTTGCCTCTCAGCAAAGACGAGCAGGACCTGAGGAAGAGGTACGCTGAGTCCACCATCGCCAGCGAATTCAGCAAAATCATGGATTCAATGGTGCAGAAAAACTTTATCAAGTTCCTGCTCAGCCAAAAGGAGAAGAAAATCAAGTGAGTTACAGTGAGTCAGTGGACAACACACCAGATTAAAAGCAGAACAAACAACAGATTTATTTGATTAAAGGGTATTTTCTGTTCTCTCAGGCCCGCTGATCCTGGGGAGGATTTAGAGGAACATCAGTACAACGACTTGCTGAAGCTCAGCCTGCAGGAGAAGCAGAGGAGAAACATTTAGGTGCGCTTAAAGTTATCCACGTGCAGAGGCACTTCCTGAAACCTTTTCAAAAGGATGTGGCACAGAAAATCTGAACATCTGCTTAGAAATGAGCAAATTTAAATATAATAAATAAGGCTCAATGTCCCAGAGACATTGAAGACATTTGAAGCAGCGTTCTCTCTCTATTTTGTGACTGAACAATAAATTAATTACAAAAAAAATATCTAAAATGAATTTACGTTGCTGTGTTTAATACAATTTGTCACACTTTTCTCAGTTTGTCAGTATCCAGCAGGATGCAGTGGCACTGTGGAGACATCATCTCAACATTTAATCATCTTTGACTCTGTGATGGACAATCTGTAGGTCTACTAGTGTGAAACTGTGTGTTTAGTGAATATTTGTCCCTCCCAAGGCCTCTAGCCGTGTAACGCAGTCTTCACATAAATAGATAAAGTGATTATCTAAAAATCACTGAATTTTACTTCTGAGAGTCTTTGAACCTGAAATGCTGGAGATACCATATCTATAACACCCTGACGACGTTTGCTCTGTTTGGAAATAATTGCAGTCCTAAATCAATCAACACACAATTAATATCATGCTGTAACTCTTTACACTGCAAAACCTGTGACCTGACACTTGCTGCTTGCCCCCCACCACCACCACTCTATTCAATTAATTTTATTTATTCAGCTTTATTGAATGTCATATACTTTATTTTCTATGTTCACATCATTGAAAATAAATATCTGTGTGAGAACTTGAAATGAAGCTGGTAATCTGTACAGTATATTCTTTCTACATAACATTATATTGTATTGCATTTAGAGTTTTACTTATTTAGACTCCTTATATTATAATTTTTCATTAGTTTTGTATTTAATTAAGCTCTTTCTTATTATTCTGTTTTATAGTGTTCAGATATATATCTATCTAGCTGCTCCTTTCATTTTTCTAATGCTATTTTTAAGGGTTTATCTGCAGTATAAGCCAGAAATTCTTAACTTATAAGAAAGTCTTAATTTATAAGATTTTCTAATAAAGTTATTTTTGTAATATATATAATATAATGCGATCTCGTGATGCAAAGAATTATTATTTGCTGATGAGGATAGTTTTTTTTTAAATAATATATGCATAATATTGTAACTTTAAATGTTTTTAGGTTCATACTCATATTTCCGGCAACAAGCTGCTATATCCTCCCCAACACTAGGGGGCAGTGTTCGGCACACTGTTCAGCTGTTTACTTCCTTGTAAACAAAATGGAACCATTTGCAGTCATTTAGCACGAAACATCAAAGAAAAATACAGAAAACTTCACTTTTCAGCCCTTAAATTTTTTTTTACAGGAGTTACAAATCGGCGATGTAACAGTTAAATTTGTTCGCTGGGGGTGGAATTAGGAAGAATTTGTGAGCGAGAATGTGTTAAAGAAGTCGAATTAGCTTAGCTTAGCTCAAGATTTTCGCCTTAAAATTGTGCTGAAGTGTACATTTTTGTGCGATAACCTCGTAGTTTCGAGTCCTAACCTTCCTCTTACAGTTGGGGACATACATCACCATAATGCGGAGAGGTGTCGGCGCCGGGGCGATCGCCAAAAAGAAGCTGGCTGAGGTAACGCTGGACTCTACGGCTCTCAAAGCGGTGATTCGGGAGGAGTTATAGCCTCACATTAGCAATATGCGTGGTATCTTTATTACAGCTGTCAGGAGGTATTAATAAGCCAACATGAGCCACAGATATTTTTTTTATTGCCGTGGTTTAATTTTAGCACGAGACACCTGCACAAGCCATTTACTGCTGTTTCATCATTCAGTAATGATGATACCAGGTATGAGTTTGTAATCTGCAGGTAAATGTGGGCAAAGATATCTCAATAATGTCGACCTTTATTTAAATGTACCCGGTATGCAGTTAACCCTTATTTACACACATTAAAACCGCCTGGCAAGGATGGGTGTAGAAACTGGAGCAACATTTTTCTTATCTCACTTGTACTTTTTTGTTTGTTTAGGCCAAATACAAAGAAAGAGGAACTGTTCTGGCTGAGGATCAAATAGTGCAGGTGAGTTTCTGTGAGTTTTGTCCGCGAAGTAAAGCCATTATCTGCAGATAAACCATAAATTGTGTGATTATTCATTGTCACTCGTGTTAAATTTAGTGTATTTACTGTTGTCTTACTGAATAACCGACACACTCCTTGAATGCAACTTGCTGGCTGCAAATAGCAATAAATGTACTTTGTTTTCTAGATAATCTCCTTTTACTTACTGATTAATCAAAACATATATAATAATAATAACCCTAACCCTAGAGCGCGAAAATTTCAGAAGAAATTTTATGTGTGCCTATGCTACTGCCAATCAGTGTAGGTTGCCTTTGATCTTGATTTCTTTGTAAATTGAGAAACCTAGAGTGAGCCATTCTAACTTCACTGCATAGCAACCACATAGCAACAATTCATTTGAATGGAAGCGTAAAAATATTAATAATAAAAAAAACTATAACAGTAATAATTACCAAAAGTCATAGCACACTATTCCCGACTGAGCCACATGAAATTATATAACATGTGTGAAGTATGGCTCAAAGCTGTGGAGTGAGTTACGCTTTAAAATTTCAGGCGGAAGAAGGAGAATAATAATAATAATAATAATAATAATAATAATAAATGAAATGTGATCCAAATGAATGGGCCGAGGAATAGTAATATGTGGCCTTGCTTCGCATAGGCACACGTAATAATAATAAAAATAGCTTATATTCTTTCCAATGAAAAGTTGAGCTTCTTTTCTTGGCCATATGTCGTTTTTAATTGAATATTTTTGTTTCTGGATTTTTGTTTCATTAAATCCAGATGATATAAGTAGTTGATTCAGATTCTGTGACCTCGTGGTAAACTT
>VURO01022476.1:14331-29144 GCA_015108175.1 Pelvicachromis taeniatus
AAAAGATATTTTAAATATCAACATTAGTAAGTCCCATCTGAAGCCCCGGTTTTAAAATCTGCTCCTTGTTTTCTGTGGTTTTCACTCTGCACTCAGGTTTAAATTATTATTTTCTTCAGTCATGTACTGCAAGCAGCCTTTCTCAGATCTAATAAGGTTTTGAAGCAGCTGAATGTATCTTCATTGAACATTTTCTTCTTTTTTTGCTAGATGTCCAAGCAGCTGGAAACCTTCAAGACCCACCTGGAAGAGTTTGCCAGCAAACATAAACAAGAGATCCGCAAGAACTCGCAGTTCAGGGTCCAGTTTCAGGAAATGTGCGCCACCATCGGCGTTGACCCGCTTGCATGTGAGAAATATTTGGAATATAGTCAGCAAAAAACAAACTAAGACTGGAGCCGCTTGCTTTTTGGCATATTAGTGGCATTTTAAAAAAGAGACTGGGTGAGGATCCATTCAGAGAATAAGCTCAGAACTTAAATTTGCATGAAAAAAAGTGACGTTCACAATACAAAACTTGGACAATTTTGTTCTTTTTCTACATAGAACCAAATCGCTTTACAAGTTTAAGTTGGAAAAAAATAATGCTGTATGAGAATAAAGTTATTAGTAAACGTGTCTTCTTCATGTTTGTTTCACTTTGTGGACAATCCCTGCACACTCCTCTCACAGCCTGTTTCTGCCACTGAGAAATTAGAAATAGACATTTTTCAGGCTGTGCCTGAGAGTGCCATCCTTGCATCCATCTGTTTTCTTCTGCTTATCCAATTGATGTTAATCCTTTTCTGTGCTCTTATTTTTTTGTTTTCCACAGCTGGTAAAGGGTTTTGGTCTGAGATGCTCGGAGTCGGTGACTTCTACTATGAGCTCGGTGTGCAGATCATTGAAGTGTGCCTTGCCCTGAAACATAGAAATGGAGGTTTGTATGCAGAGTGGCTGTGAATAAAAAAATAAAATCAGTTTTCCCCAACCTCAGTGGAAAACATGAGGTCAAGGAAATACCTGAAGGAGAACTTTTAAGGACTGAGAGAATCAGACTGCGCATACAAAAGACTAATAATGTTGGGCCTACTTTCACAAAGACTACTTCAGTGTATCTTCTGCTAAAGGACGTAAATAAGAAACACAGAAGCACATTTTAGGGGAATGAAGTATTTAGGGGATTCTTATTACAGCTGCAGATACTTGTGGGTCACTTCACTCAGTTAGGACCCTTCCTATTCAACAGTCCCCTGCGTTACTGTTATCTTAGACATCAGAGGTAACATTGAATTGCGGAAAATCAAATCATGAATCCAGTAATTATAACCACGTCCGGCTTTGAAATCACTAAATAAGGTCCCAATGTGTGTGTTTTCTTTCAGGGCTGATCACTCTGGATGAGCTCCATCAGAGAGTACTGAAAGGACGCGGTAAATACGCTCAGGACGTGAGCCAGTAAGTGTAACCAACCAAATGTGTTGTGTAGTATAGAAACATGTGCTATTGATTTACATAAAATGCCTTAAAATGTTTATTATTTGGATTATTTAATGCCTGGACATCAAGTTACAATCATGTGGCTAAATATGTACTTCCCAGGGATGACTTGGTGAGAGCCATAAAGAAGCTGAAGGTGATGGGGAATGGGTTTGGGATGATTCCCGTTGGTGGTTCTTACTTGGTCCAGTCGGTCCCGGCTGAGCTCAACATGGACCACACTGTGGTCCTTCAGCTGGCCGAGGTAAGACGAAGCCAGAGTTCAGCACAAAGCAATCGGCAGCCTTGAAAAATAACCACGTGCTTTCATCCTCAGATCCTGAGGTCTTTATTACATTTTGGCTGTGTAACTTTGATGCCACTACATCATTTTTTTTTGGACAAACTCGACTTTGTTGCATATCAAACAAATCTCACGTCTAAAAAAATCCCATTATTTCTTCCATGAAGGCAGTCTGTCAATGTGACGCAGTAAGATAAACCTCCAGCCTGAGTTTGATTTTATTGCTACCATCTAGTCTTTAAATAGATCTGAATTCTGATTTGGATCTATTTAAGGACCACAGCAGGGAGATGTGAAAGGATAATGTTTTTCTGTCTGAGAAGGGCTTTTATTTTGAAAGGTGAGATCCTGGCTGTTTCCGGCGTCGTAATGTCCGTCCTCTTTTTGTTTGCAGAAAAAGGGATACGTCACAGTGAGTGAGATCAAGGACAGTCTAAAATGGGAGAAGGAGCGAGCATGTCACGTGCTGGTAAGTGCACATCAGCTCACTTTAACTGTGTGAAAGCAGATTATATATGAAGGTCGAGGTCTGTGGGCACAGCCAGGGAAGTGGCCGTTTCTTCAGCTTCCTTTAATCCTGCGGTCCTTCAAACTGATCTGCTGTAGTTTTTATTTGTATCCACTTCTCTTTGGACCTCATTTCCTGTGAAAACCTAACAAATGCAATTCTTTCATTTTTGCTTTATTTTCATATTTTAGACATTTTGTTTCTTTGGGGCCTAAAATAAGTATGTCACTCTCCTCTGTCCTTTTCCCAGGATCACCTGCTAAAGGAAGGCCTGGCTTGGCTGGACTCTCAGGCAGCCGGAGAGGCCCAGTACTGGCTGCCAGCGCTCTTCTCTGAGCTGACTTCCCGTGATGTCACACCAGAGGAGGCCAATCAGATGACACCTTAAGGAGCTGTGAGTGGCCCCTGACCAGCAGCTTGAGGCTTGTTGGTAAACAAAATGTGCCCTGTGGGAAGAAGGTGGCTCGTGTGACGGACTTGGCCAGGTCTCTGGAGCTGACGTGCAGCATGCACTCCCTCTGAGATGATTTTTGTGGACATGTGGAGGGGAAACTTTCCAAAGAGTGCACTGATATTACCACAGAGTCAGTGAACGGGAGCTTTATGTTCAGCATGCGGCAGAAGGATTCAGCTTATATCAAGGTTTTTAGGTGATTACAAGAAAGTACTTCCAAATGTATAAACGAGATCTGTCTCTGTTTTGTTGCACATTTTTATTATTTGTTAATAAAATGCACTTATATTTAATTACTTGATATGACTTTTGACACAAACTTGTTACCAATCAGCATACATGTTCAAATCACCAGAAACCTGGTTAAACAAATGACCTGGTTCTAGCTGGTCATAATTCCCTCTTACAGATAAATGCAGATGAATAACTCTGGGTAATATATTTAATATTGAATCAAGTTTAAACACCAAATCAATGAACTTAAAATGCTATATTCATCAACTCCGAGGAATAAAATAAATTGAATTGAATAAAATTACACACGTTTTACTGATGGCTAAAAGTCAAACTCAAAAGTCAAAACTTTCTCACATTGAGAGTCAGTTTTAAACTAAAGACTAAGATTTTGCAAAGATGGGCTCTTAAACTGATAGTGGGGTCATCTTTTTTAAAGATTATATCACATCCTGCTCGTGATGGAAAGAAGAGAAACGAGCAGAAAACAGACACAGCTTTTGTTTAAAAAAACAAACAAACAAAAACATGACGTTCATGCCAGGTAAATTCAGGTTCTTTTTTCAGATTTTGATCTATTAACTCTTCAGCAAATGTGACAGTAGTCTTTATGAGAACTATACTTCTACCTTTATACACGACTGATATTCTTTCCCGATTTCAGAGACTTATGAGAACAAAAACGACATATTTGATAGCACAAGGTTAGGGTGACCACCAATGAGACCGGGTATCTGCCTCGAGCATTACAGTGTAGTGATTATTAGAGGACAGTTAAAGCCTACAATATTAAGAAACTTGCATTTCCACACAACTTTCCAATTTTCTTGCCAAACCAATTCCTGTGGAAAAACATAAAAATGGGAGGAGAAGTAGAATCAAATTTGTGGTGGGAAACATTACATGTTTTACATGTGGCACGGCTTCAACATCAATGTTTATGTGCCTAAATATCTCCCATATTCATGTTTAGGATTTATTCACTAACCAGCCTTTAAATTCACGTGAAACCACCACCGGTGTGTCTTTATAACGTGTGTGTGTGAATTTTCCAGCGTGCATTCACAAGTTTGGATGTTCTAAGTAGGTTTTAATGAGGCGTTTAGTTGAAGTCGGCTGACCTGTTTGACACCTTGTGTGTTAATACTACTAACAGCATAATACAACAATACTAACAGCAGAACCAAATATCTGTGCGTGAATGTGCCAGAATGTAAGAAGAGAAGTTGTGCCTTCTACTTTTACGTTTTTATATTTAAATGCAAGAACACGGGCCGGGAAGGATTATGTAACACAGGCAGGTTTCCAGTGTCTGCAGGCCAACACGTTGAAGCCAAGAAGTTACTTTTAAATTTATAACCACCCATCTGTTAAGACTTATTCAAACCACGCTGCTGCCGCTCTCTCTCCTAATGGCTGTAGACGTGATCTTCAAACGTGGCCTGGTCCATGTCGTCGCAGAGCATCGTGCAGAAGGGGCACATGCGGTGACACTGCTCGTGCTGATCCAGCTCGTCCTTGGTGATGCCGGGGAAGCTCTCGCGGCAGTGACGACACACCAGCGACTGAAATGGAGACGGCAGCACATCAGGGGTCTTAACGGAATAGCGAACGGATTAAGTTTTAAATCCGCTTCAAAAATAAACCCTAAACAGCCGAGTCACTCGAGGGAGGGGGCGCTTTTCTCATTAATGTGTTCTGCAGGGGAGCGATGCCACGGGAGTCACTCTGTGGCAGCTTTAGTTAAGATATCTGCACCAAGGTTATCATAAAAACTACTGTAGGTGTGACGCTAGACTGAATGAAATATAAAAACTTAAATGAAAAGGAAAGTGTTCGACTCACCTCGTCCTCTGGTTCTGCAATGAGACAGAAGAAAAGCAGTTAGCGCCATAAAAGGAGAATTTCTCACCTACGCAGTCATACGAATCTTTAAATGAGTGAATTTTCAGAAGAATGAACGTTACAGGAATGAAAGTTTTGCAACATTGTTTTGGTTGCAGTTCTTAACAGAGCTTCATGATTTCATGTGGGTATCTCCTGTACACATTAATTTTTGAGGGCTCGGAAATGCCCGACAATTAACGGGAAGAATCACAGTCCAAGTCGCCCCTCAGTACTTAAAAAAAGTCTGCATGGGTTTGTTAAATGTGCTAAAGTTAGTTCCCCACCTATGGTTTCATAAACGTGGGAGGCTAGAGGGTTGTCAGGTGGTGCGTTGTCGTCTGGCTGCAAGTACAACGGGTCTGCAGGAGTCGTAGGGGGCTCTGTGTAAACTCTGCGCAGTTCCTGAAGGTTTTCTTTGAGACTCTGGCGAAATAAACACAGGTGAGGTGTCAAAATCGTTTTAAAAAGTGACTCGAAGTCTGAACATCTGCTGAGGAGAGCCGGCGTTCTTGTGTGTACCTGGTTTTCTCGAGCAAGATCCTCCTTCTCCTGTGTCAGGAGTCTGATCTGATTGTCCTTCCGATCTATGGCCGTCTCCTTGTCCTCTATGGCGATGAGCTTATCTGCCATTATTTCATTAACCTCACTGATTTGCAGCTGAAAAATGAAAGAAAAACAAGATAAAGCTTCAGAAACATCCAACAGACAAACTGCAGGCCAAAAAATTCAAAAATGATGATAAACTGCAGAATGAATAAACCTCAAGTCTAAAGGATTTACAGCGTGTGTTGAAACTATAATGAGGTCCAATCCAAAGCTGTGATATGGAGTTGAGTTGAGTTCAGGGGCTCTTGGGGTTCGATATTTGCACATTTCTTACAAAGTATCAGATCAGCTAAATATTTAAAAAGTAATTTAAAAAGCAGAATTTTTATTAGTTTGTACCCTTTATATTAGATCATGAGTTTAGGCACTTAATTTCCAGCTCACAGTTCAACATGCACATGATAAATGTACCACCATTTCATGACTTTATCAGCTGATTTTTCTTGCTCATTCTCATTCAGGTGAAGCTTAAGCAGGAAAAAACAAAACAGATAAGAAGTAAATCTAAACCAAGCTTAAACATTTTTTTGCATCACCTCAAATTTGCTGCTTTTTCGTTTTTCAACATCTAATGCTTTGCACACTTTCTCCAGCTGATCCCGGATTTGTTGAACCTCCCCCTTCAAATACTCATTACGTCCCTTGGCGTTTCTGGTCTCCTCCTTTTCAGCCGCCAGCTTGGCCCGAGTGTCCTGTAGCTGTCCGGTAAGAGTCTCACACTGGACCTGAGGAGGAGACGCGTCTTTAAGCCATGAAATGAGAAATGTTTTTAGGAGGTTACAGTCCTCTTTTTTTGAACCCGTTCTCACCTTTAGGTCATCCGAAGGGTTCTGCTGTGTCTCCTGCACTGAAAGCCTCCTCTGTAAGTCCTGGTTCTCTCTCTGCATTTTGTCCACGTTGTTGTTGAGGCTCTGCAGTCTTTGCAGCTCTGCAGTGAGCCTCTCCTTCTCTTTATTGCTGCTCTGAAGGTCCACCTACCCGATTTAAAGCATACAGTTAAATGCATATACATTTTTTTTTGTTTTTGCTGGTTCCAAATAAATGACACATGAATGGATGACCTCTGACGCCAGCCTAAAATAATCACAGCAGTACATAAAGTTGACTAAAGATTTACCTTGATGAGCTGGATGCTGTCCTTTGCTTTAAATAGCTCCCGTTCGCCTTCTCTGACTTTTGCATTCAGCCTAAAACGCACAGAGTCGAGCGTCAGTGGGCAGAAAACTTTAAACAAGAAGTTGTAAAAGTTATGAAGTAGAAAACGACTCACTTGGAGAGCTCCTCGCTCTGGCCCTCAATGGTCTCCTTCAGCTTCTCACGCTCGTCTTTCAGCTGGTTGATCTTCTGCACAGCTCGATCGTATTTCTCCTGAAAAAACGAGGAAGACGTTGCGGTAAGATTCAGACCACGAGGCATAGGCGAAGGACCACACTTGAGATGTGAAACTGAGACTGAACATAATAAAAAAATGGGACAAAAATAAAAACAACACTTTTCACAAAACTTTTTAGAGTGAAAGTGTGGCAGTTTAAAAAGAAAAAAAGTTAGTTTGCGCACATAATTTGCACAAACGCGCTTGCATTGAGCAGATTGGCTCTACAGACTTCTTTATTTACTTTTAATATAACCGGGAAACCACACTGAGCTCAAATCTCCTTTACAACTCAAAACATATTAAAAATGTAACATAAACAACATAAAATATTACAGCTTCCCACCTCAAATCCAGAATAACGCGATTTTCCTTTCAGCACTTTGGCAGCTGGACAGCGGATTGGTTCTGGGCTATATGTGGTCTAAACATTGGTGGTGTTCAAAGCTCCGCCTTAACAAAGCTGACTTACTTTAGACCGTCTAACAGTGAGACAAAAATCCATCTTACCTCGCTCGTTCTCGATGAACTCCGCTCCCTCTTCTCAGTGACGCTGCTCTGCTGTATCTCCAACTGCTTCGTCATCTGGATCATCATCTCCTCCTAACGTCAAACATACGTTTTTGCACCGATGTCGGAGTGCTGAGTTTAGATTTAAAATGTGAAGCGAGACCAAACCTTCAAGTGGTCCTTTTCCTTCAGCTGCTGCTGCAAAGAGCTTCTGAGGTGTTCGATCTGTTGCTTGGCGTGATCGAGTTCATTGGCCAGTTCAGCTTTTTCTTTCTCTTTTTGCTCATTCTGCCCCTGTGTGAGAATCAATAACACCGAGTCAGCTTACCAAAGTTCAACTTCCACTTAACTATTTTCTGTGTTGCACAAGTCAAATGGCGGTGTGGAAAATGAGATAAGCAGACCTTTAAGCTGGCGGCTTGCTGCTGCTCCCTCAGCAGAGCGCTCTTTACGGTTTCTTTTTCAGCTCTGATTAGATCCAGCTCTTTCTGCATTTCAGCTTTCTCGCGTAAGCTCTGCTCAACCTGGTCCTGGAAAAAGGAAAAAAGCAAACAAACATGTCAATAAAAAGCTCTGTTTACTTTTCAGACACTGACCTGCCTTCATGTGTTGTTGGAGAGACAGAAGTCAGAAGCAAGCACTGCATTTAACCCGCGTTAGAATCAGTAAAAATGGCAAGCTAAGACCTCTCAGGGATCACAGATACGTTTGTTTGCCGGCTAAAACAAAAGTCTTTGGAAGCTCTTCAATAGCCCAGACGCTCACTGACACCTGAGCGTGAACAGTGGATGAGATCTATCGCACTCAAACGCACGGAGAAGATATGAAGCACAAAGTACAAAGACTGAATGTACGCAGGGTTGAAAGGGTGCAGGTGGAGATAATTAAGGTGCGGAAGACACTCACGCAGGAGAGAATTCAGACAGGCAAAGATAGGTAGAAAAAAAAAATAATCAAGGAATTAGTGAACAAAACAAGTCAATTCACAGGAGAACAAGATAAAGCAATCATCAAAATAAAACAGGAAGTGAAATGAAGACGGGGGATACAGAGACAAAACAGAGGTGGACAAAGTCAAGGAAACCCCTCAAACACCAGGAAAATGTGTACACATGAAAAAATGAACACATAAATGAGATCACCAACATATATAATACAAGACCCCAAGAACGTGACAGTTCTAGATGGGTCAGACCTGCACCTGGCCCCAGATTTAAGTAAGTAAAACGTTTTTAGAGTTTGTTTCACAGTCTTTTAAAAAGGCTTTGTTATTAGAATTTCTAACTTGTTTTTACCAGCTGAGACAGCACAGCTTGTACGGTTTTCACTTTCAGTCCGTGTAACAAAGCACCGACTGCAGCAGGAAATGCCACAGAACTGGTTTAAATACTTCTCAAGCTGCACGTCTGGGCGCATGAGGCCGGGTTTGGTCAGCGTGACGCCGTTCCAGTTGAGCCTTTTACACTTGTGAAGCTTTCAAACTTGAAGAGGAGGCGATCTGAAAGGTGGCGGGTGTAGGTGGGCAAAAGGCTTTTTTTTCTTTTTTACATTTTTGATTCATTGGTAACGCTGCATATGAGGCATCTTTATTTGCTGTACAGTCACAAAGCTGAGCTCCATGTTTTAAGATGGTCTTAAGGTGGTCTCCTGTTACTTTGATGGTTTTTTTCTTGCAGCTTCATCATTTCTGGATGTGGGAAAACTTCCTACAGCTGTACTTTCAGCTTCCCCATTTCTCACAGCGGATAGATTCACAAAGATTTTACATTGGTTGAACCCTCCCATTTATCTGGGCTTTGGAATGGCACTTGAGGCTGGGTTAGTGGCAAACGCGTTATTCTTTTATTCGGCCTTACATACCTGACCTGCAGCTTGGAAATTAACGTCAAAAACCAGTCCTCCAACATCAAGCTCCGCCCACCATCTGGGTGTGACCTGCGACTCTGAGCTTTGCTTTGACATACATATCACCGAGGTGACGCCGCCATGCTTTCACCAAGTGAAAAATATTGCAAAAGTTAAGCATCTTCTTTCTTGTCATCATCTGCTGTAATTCCCTCCAATCGGAGTCTCGACGCGTGTCTCCCGCCTCCAGCTTGTTCAACATCACTTCACTCCTCACTACATTACCCTAGCTACCTGTTAGGTATAAAACTGATTTTTAACCTTTTACTAATTACTTTTAAAACCTCGCTCCTGCCTACATTAGTCACACTCAAATGTTCGCACAACCTGCCTCATTAAACAAGGAAATTGGGCATTTTATGTTACCAAAATCAGTATCTGCGTTTACATCACTCCATAAAAATGACAAATTTAAAATGAGAAAATTACAATTACTTTTACAGAAACGCTTCTATTTAAATATTTATTTCTGTTGACAGCCTGCAAACTTTTCTTAAATCTTAAAATGGAGGTCATTTTCACTGCAAATAAATGCAGAGCCGCGGTCCCGTCCCTCAGGACCACGCACCCCCGAGCTTATCGTTTCCTTTCATTGATGCCTCATATTTTTTCTGCAGTGACAGAAATGGCAGCGGGGGTTTTTGTCACCATAGTCACGTGGAAGACCTTTTTTCTAGTCTGTGTTTGGACTAATGCAAAAAGATTGCCCTGTTGCAGGATAAAAACCCCCCACAGAAAACAGACCAGGAATCAAAAATAACCCAAGAAGCAGAATCAATAACTGCATTAATAACATGTAATCTTCTTATTGAAACAGGCAGGTCTACATCCTAATTAGCCTGACTTTTAGCTGAAGTCACGAGTAGCTCCACAGTCACACAGAACAGAAACGAGACTCAGCCGCTTCCTTTATCTCCTCTCGTGCGGTTTGCGTCACATACCTGCGTCGTGATAACCAGGAGGTCGTCGTCGGGGCTGCTCTCCAGGCTTTGCTCCCCCGGGCTTCTGAAACAGAAAGGAGTGCTGGCTCCTCGCACCTGACCGGTGCTGTCAACGTAGCAGAACTGGTAGAACTCGCTCTCATCTTTAGGCAGGTAGTAATCTGAAGCAAACGGAGAGCGAGATCTTAACGTCACGATGAAGCAAACACCGTCAGTGCTCTTTGAACTGCTTATCATTTTATTTGTCAAAGAATAAAATGTTCAAAAATATAAAATGCTCCATATTAAATTTTAAACTCCCCAAATAAACTGAACACACAAAAAACCCTGAAGATGCCAGAATGACAGATTTGTTTATACATGTTCCTGTTAAATTGGCTTAAAAATAGTTTCTGATTGATTAGTTAACAAATCAAATATGAAGTAAAGTTTCATTATTATGAAAATAAGGCTCTCTAAAAACTTAGATTTTGATTATATAACATCATATTGACTTTCTTGGGTACTTTCACCTCTTTGAGGCCAAAAATATGTGGATACTTTATCGTAAAGCTGGAAAACTGGCGATGGATTATTGTGTGAACTCTAAGCCTATTTTAACTGGATAACAAACAGAAAGAACAACGTGACTCTGTGGGTGAAACCTGGATATGATCATATCTGCCTGTGCAGATCATTGGAGCTCAGAAAAAAAACAGATTTAATTCTAAACTGTTTGCATTTAAGACACAACTAGGGTGTACACTACAAACACATTCACCTAGAAACAGAACTGAAAGTGTTTCTTACCCTTAAAGAAAGCTTGCCTTATCGCTGTCTGCTCCCCGACTACATCCAGACATGGCTCCACCCAGACAAAGGTATGATAATCCTTTGCTGTGATCCATCCCACCTGGAGAAAAGTAGAAAAACTTAAGAAGGGCAACCTTTGATTTAACATTTATACAAAAGTTGATGATTTAATTGATCCAGCGCACCTTAAAAATGCCCACCCAGTCCCTGGGGTTGGGCTGGAAGACCGCAGTGAAGGTGTAGCTGCAGGTGATGTGGGTGGACGGTGGGTATAACTTAGGGATGTCGATGAACACCACCTGGGAGAAGGTGCGCGCCGAGTGGTCTGCTGCCTCTGCAGCAGTGTTGCTCTCCATGCTGAGGTGCAGTCTGCTAGAAAACGTATAAAGGCCGATGTTGAAACATTTCAGCCCCCTGACAGACGAGATCAGGCGCAGCAAGCTGTCGGTGTCAGGACAGAAAGCAGCACCGGTGTTTCAGGCCTCCTCCTTCTCTTCCTGATGTTGTTGCTTATTTGCTTTTGCGCACTTACCATTGTTCTATTCTTTGGCTGTTTAAGCTCCAAAAACAATTTGAAAATAAACTTTCCTACAACTGAAAATACTTCAACGCTATTTTTAAGACATCTCCCTCGACAGCTGATGACCTTAAATGTGTTTTACAAACTTTTGAAGGCCGTAAACTTAGGAAAGATCATTAAAAAAAATCTTTTTTTTTTTTAAGAAATCGAAAGTAAAAATGCCCAAAAGACCTCACCCTGGACTTAACCGACATCTTACACGCATACAAGATAAAAACTACATCAGAAACTCTTCTAATAATCCCAAAGCCACAGTCAAATGTTCGGGTAAACACACGAAACTCACATATTTGCTGTCAGTTGTCAGTACCGTGCTCCGACGTCTGCTGCTCACACAGCTGAGTGCTGCCTTCACGTGCTTGTCGGATATTTGTTTTGCCAGCACGTAAACGTTACACGAACCTCCCAGTGACGCAGAAGGGGCTTTTTACGGAGATGTCGCGTAAGAGCTGAAAATATTTTTTTATTTTAAAACCTCATGCCTGGGGGAAACCCGGAAAAGCCCTTAAAGCCATCTGTTGATGTCAAATATGAATAATAATATTTTATATTTGCCTGAATAGTGCTTTTAAAAAAAACATTTAAACAATACATTTTAAACATTGTTTTAACCCTTCCCTCCCCTTCTTCATATTTTGCAGTTTGTACCTCCTCCATGCTTTCCGAAGGTCTTTCAAACTGGGTGCCTTTGCCCTCATTTTCAGTCCAGTCCTCGTACTTGATCATTCCTCATTTAGAGAAGTGTTTTGTTTGTTAACCCACTTAACACTGTACTGTGACTCATTCAAGCATGACAAAAGTACGTAGCTAAAGTGATGAATGTATCTACACATAACAGAAAATTAAACTGTATCTTTAGACACTTTGTTACTATAGCAGAAATATCATTTCTTGCTATTGCTTTAGTTTAAGCTGTATGTCCCTTTATTTGAGGAAAATGGACAAGTGGAGGGTAAAAGGAGATATGGCAGGTCTACACAGGTCTGCTGCTCAACGAATCCTCATCAGAAATAGTCTCAGCAGAAAGATGGCTGTCAAGAAGTCATTCTCTCACATTTTGATTATGATCTCAAACACACAGCCAATGCAGTAAGAGCACAGTGAAACACCAGCAGTCGTGGACTGGCCTCCATGACTGATGGTGCCCGGACCTCAGCATTATTGAAGCAGTGTGGGACAAAGAACAGAACAAAATGCAGCAAACATCCAAAGATGAGCTTTCAAGACACCTTTCAAGTCCTTCAAGACACCTGGGAAATATTCCTGAAGACTCCTTAAAGAAATTACAAGAAAGCTGCTTAAGAGTCAAACTGTGTGTAAGAATACATTGATATGAAGTCATTTTTTTCTCTTATATGCTGTTTGTCCATATTTATATGCCAAAAAAGGGCCAAAACACACAATAAGAAAGTAAAACTGATTATAAAAGTAGGTATTATGGCATTGTGACAGCCCTGTGACAGATTGTTTAAGACTTTATAGGTCAATATTCTTTTATATGCTTACAAGTTGAGATGAATAAAAGACAACTACGGGCAAAATGCAATGAAATTTAAAATACAAAACAGACACGTAAGTTATAGTATGATCAATATGCACAAAGACTTTGTCCTCTTGTTTCAAATGATCTGTGAAGGCATTCTAATGATGGCTGCATCTTGGGAAATGTAGTCCAATGTTAACAGACACTTTGCCTACAGCTAGAGTGAAACACCAGAGGGAGCCAGGCTACATCTGATTCTGTAGTTATGACTTTAAAACCTGCAGACTCCCAACAACTTTTAACCCCCTCTTGTCATACTTTTTTTTCCCCCTTTTTTTTTTTCCCTTTGTTTGAAATCAGTTGGTTTTCTTTTTAGCTTTTTGTCACACTGGAATCTGTGTGTTTTACAAAATAACATCCCGTTCAAATTCCTATTTTGCACATCTGCTGAACTACAAGAAACCCAATTTTGGGCAAATGGCATAATTAACTTTTTTTGAGCTTTAAATTATTCTACCGTGATCCTTAAAGTCAAACGACAAGCTTGAAAGTACCTAAAACAATTATAATAATAATTAATTATAATTATTTTCTCTGAATGCTGCAATTAAAAAAACAACAAAAAAAAAAACCCATCACACTTTCCCAGCATTTCACGCATGGGATACGTGTGCGCCTGTTAATGCAGTTTTCCTCATCGGTGAAACAAACAACCAATCAGAGACGAGAACTCTCACACCCCCGACTTGTGATTGGCTAAAGTCTTAACAGGGTCCTCGTCTTCTCATGTTTACATTTGTAGGTTAAAGGGCTCCTCGGTCCTCCGAGCCAAGTACACCTCGACCCGCCAGCAACATCAACAATACGGAAGGCTGCTCGCTTAGTGTTGCTCACCGATAACAAGAGGATACCACATCCATGGGTAAATTCACCTTTTGAAAGCTTTTAAAGATGACCGTTATAGTCAACCGTTGATGGCCGTTAGTGTAAAAGCGCTCGAGCTGGGGAGAGGTCGGCGTTCTGTTGCCATAGTAACAACACGTCCAAGCTGTGCGACCAGCATTGCTCTTTTTTTGTCTTGACGTTTCATTTGATTTTAAAAGCACAGATAAACTTGTTTTGGGGGGTTCTTGACTGCAGTGGGAGAAACACTCGCAGCCTGTCACTGAAATTCAAATTTAGTGACGTTTTCGCTTAAAAATGGATTTAGTATAGTCCCGAAAAGAGGAGATCTGAGAGCCCGTGCTTCCTTTCTGCCTGACTTTATCTTCACATATCAGGTTAGCACCATGCAACACGTTCACACCCGTGGGTAGCTTAAATTAGAGAATAAACTTTGAAAACATGCAATACTTTATAATACCTTAAAGAAAATCTCTATCAATGCATTTTCTTTAGAATACTTTTCAGCTTTGAAAAAAAAAAAAGGTCATTTGCGCCCTTTGTATAGTGCTAAACCTTAAAAAATATTACGTTCTAAACGTTACTAAGTAAGTAAGTAAGTAAAACTATTTTTATAGCGCCTTTCAAGGTAGGGACCACACAGCACTTTACATGAGAACATTAAACTTTACAACAACAACAGATACATACTATGCCTGGTCCACGTTTCTCTGCCACAGGTATATGTAACCTATGCCACATTTACCAGTGGCAGTGCAGCATTTAGATGATAATTAAAGACATCAAAATTTTAAATTTGGTGTAGCAAAAACAATAATATCTGCATCTGCAAAGAGAAACAAAAAGAAGCTAAAGATGATGCAAACCTAACACAAA